>VDFB02220934.1:0-15367 GCA_007258455.2 Sequoia sempervirens | reverse complement strand
ATGCAAAGATCTTGTTTTCTCTACCCTCTTACATCCATGCTTCGATCTTCTATCCACACCTAGATAGATATGTACAAAAAAAAACTTATGTGAACAAATATGTATATATATATATATATTAAATTTAAATAAATTCAAATTTTTGATTTAATGTAATTTATACATACCCGATATCTCCCAAAACACTCTATGTGGAATGTGTGGGTTTGTTCTTGAAGATGTGCTAACCACATTTGATGCAAAGTGTTTCTCGCACCATTCAACAACATCACGTGCATTGTCTAGATGATCTTGGATAACTCATTTGATGCTTTTTCTTAAAAGCTTCGTTTGATGCAAGCTCTGCTCCATCATGCTCACCCTTTCCATGCCCACTCTCAAAAAAACTCCAAACGTGTGGTATTTTGTAGATTTTATGATATCTACAAAGTGCATAGAATAGTCGTGAAGATTTGAATTGTGCCGCACATCCATCTGACCATACAAAATGATTTTCAAATTTGACACCCCTACTTCTCAAATTCTCAAAAAATATTGTAAAACAATGTTGGACAAAAAGTGTGTCATGCTCTTTATCATCACTAATATAAAAGTGATATTCTTTTTTAATGACTTGTTCTTCATCTGTACTCTCAACACCATCCAATTCTGATTGTGCATGTCGATAACACACATGAACCATAATAGTGATCTGCTTTGAAAAGTAATACTGATTGAATCTCCTTTTGATGTACAAAGGAGTAATTTTCTACAAAGTCAACTATTGATAGAATTGTTCCATGTGGGAAAGTATCTCCAATGTTTGGAATTGTTGTGCTTATACACTTAACCCAAAAATGATGTATGTATGGTCGTATCAATTTTTGAAAATCTTCCATAAATTTTCCAATGGGAATCTCCTCTTCTACATAGTTCAACCTTGTGGATTCTTTCCCAAAATTTGTTTGCAACTTTACATAATTGTACCTGTGTTAGTAAAATATGTGAATAACTAATAAACCACACTTGATCAATGAAACATTACATCAAAGAGAATCCAAATAACTTGATCTATGAGAAATTGAAACAAATAAACTCTCTAAAAATAGTACTTACCTCTTGCAATTTACTGTCTTTGTTAGGTCATTATCCTCATTTCTTGAAGGAAATTTAGCAAAATTTCCACATGTCTCACAAATTCCTTTTATGCAGTTTATTTGAGGTCCATTTTCCTTCAGTCATAATATAGACTTTATGAAAAACTTGCTTTTGTTTAGGAGGTGCATTTTGAAATACATCTTTCTTCTCTCATCTTTGAAACGATGGTAGAGGATCAAATTCAATATGATAGCAGAGCAACAAGAATTTTCAAAAACTTGTTTTATCTTCATAATATGGCTTTAACTTAGCTGAAACATTGTTTTTCCCAATCTTTTATATATGAGGATATGCATTACAAAATTTCATATACATCTCAAATTTGTGTTATGTCTAGCCAATGTTTGATATGATTTTCATAAATACTAGGTCGATCATCTCTGTATCTCTAGTATTTGATGATGTATGAGTCGATCATCACCAAAACTTGAGACCAAGTTCCTAACAACATCTTCAATCCTGTTAGAATGGGGAGCTCTACACATAATTGCCCAATTGCCTTCTAAACTCTCATCCAAAACTTTCTCTTTTTCTTATATTTTATCAATGTGGCTCTACTATAACCAATTTCAGTTGAAAGTGTTGACATTTTTCTTTTTCTTGCTATATCTTGATGTACAATAGATGTCAACATCACCCTTCTTGTAGTGGCCTTATCCACAATTCGAGATCCTTTCCCAATGGAATCTAAACCCTTTTTAACATTTTGAACAATATCCCTTTGTAATCCCATGTGTTTCATCTTATTTGATGCCGAATGTACACCCAACAATTGTAATGACTCTTTGAGGTCATCACGAAGAAGTAAACGTGATAACAATTGGGTTTTTTCAAGTGTATTAAGATGATTGAAATGATGATTGATCATTCCATTTACAGATTTAGTCATTGACCTCTTTCTCTTATTATAAGGCTGGTTGGCATAATATTTGAATTTCTTCATATCCATTTCAAGTAAATGATTTAAATTTCTATGAGAAATTTGTTTCCCCTGCTCTCAACTAGTTTTATATGCTCATCCATCACAATTGAAGTGGGAAGTGATCCAGAGCTCTCCTCTCCAACATGCATTGTTTCAACTTGTGCCTCCTCCCTATCTTCAAGGACCATGCATTCTTGAGCGGATTCATTTGATCCAATGTCTACATTTGGCTCAACTTGAGCATGAAAACTTCCTGCTTGTTGAGCCCTTCCTACACATGTGTCACAAAATATTTTGCAAACAAAAGTGAGAGATGATGTTAAATATATAAGTGAAGTTTATGTATGCAAGCAAACAAATTGATAAAACATGATGAGCTATAAGTGAGAGAAGTTTGTGCTATTTTTATATGCTCATCCATACTAGTAGAAGGAAGTGATCTTGACCCCTCTCCAACAAGCATTGTCTAAACTTGGTTCTCCTCCCCAACTTCAAGGTCCATGTGTTCTTCAACGGATTTGTTTGATCCAATATCTAGATTTGGCTCGACTCTTGCTTGAGGAATCCCTAGAACATAAAACATAAAAATAATTTGAGAACATTGAAGTGATGAAAATAAAATATGAAAGGCACAAAACACTGTAAATATTGAAACAAAAAGAATTGGCTTAAGGAATTGGAGCCAAGTATCATATAAACATTGCAACTTGAATGACCAAGATGACTTGAGGATATTTAAAAGTATTTATAGTCATTTAAGTGCAATGATGGTTAGAAACCTTCAAGGTAAGAGTACTAAACCCACACTTGAGAGTGAGAGAGAGAAGAAACAAGCATGTACCTTGTTTCTTTCTATGATAATTTTCCAAGTTTTGATCACGCCTCTTTTTTGTTCTTCTTCTTTTGACGATTTTAGATTTGAGATGCATTTTTTTTCTTTTCTTTGTTGTCATTTTCTTCTTCAACTTAAAGATGACTCTAAACAAGTCCTCTACCAGCAGTTAAATTATCCTCCAAATTTTTTCCTTGATTGATAAAAATGAAAAGTTGTCGAGCTCTAATATTTGCCTCCTTGATAAATGTGCAAAACTTCTCCAAAATCTATGCTCCAAGTGAATCAAAATTATTCAAGTGTACATGGAATAACTAGATCCTAGTTTAAATGAATCAAGTAGTAAACAAACAAGTTATTTCATTGTGGAGTTTGTTGTTATTTAATTCATAGGTATGCACAACATATCTAGTAATTTTAGAATTTTGGTAAAGTGTCAAAAATTTATAAATATTAGAGGTATAATTTGAATTGAATTTTCTTAATTATATTTGAATTGAATTTCAAGTTAGTTGTCAAAAATAGATAATAGAGGTATAATTTGAATTAAATTTTCTTAATCAAATATTTGAATTGAATTTCAAGTTACTTGTCAAAAATATTATATCTTGTTCTCAACTCAATGGTTCATGTTGCTTAAGTAATTTTTTTAAAAATATTTATTGTGATCAACATGAATGAACTTAATTATAAAATGGCATTGATTTCCCTAAAATTATACTAGAGATCAAATGTATATTGAATATAAGGAAATGTAAGTTGTAAGAGGTCATAAAAAAGAAAACATGTATGTATATTGAATATTTAAAGCAAATGCATATATATATTATGTGTAAACATGTTTAAACCATAAGCAAACCGTGTATATATATGTAAAAGGAATTCAATACATATAAACATAACACATATTATAAAGAAAGAGGCAAAATGTATGTATATATCATATAAGAAAATATATGTACATATATCATAAAAGAAAAATGTAAATTAAAGATCATCAATGTCAAATGCTAAAGATCAAAAACAGGCAAATGTATGTATATCATATAAGCAAATGTAGCGATCATCAAATATCAAATACTATTTTAAAGATCATCATATATAATCAAATACACATGTGATAAAGATCCTTAGGAAATCTAGAATGCATGGCTTAATATGAATGTCTACTCCTAGATGAATGGCCATCTGAATGAGAACGGTCCTACTTGATGGATGTACTGAGCCCTACAAATAAAATTGTGTACAAGATGTGTTAAATACATATAATTTTTATTAAATAAATTTTATGAAGTTATTTTTAAATGAACTTGTATTTTTAAATATCAATCTACAACTTGTATTTATCTGTGCATACATAAATATATATTTTATGAAAACTCACATGTCAGATAGCAGATTCATCCACAGAGTCACATCGATCATCCACACGATCTAGACCAAGGCTAGGAGTGATATGAGGTATATCCACCTATAACAATATATATACACACATATATATCAACTTAAATGAATATCTAGTTAAAAATAAATTTAAAAAATAATGAAAAAAGAATTGAAACATGCACATGCACACATACATGCACATCATCTGATATCGGATGACCTAAGTCCTCTGAAACATTTGCCTCCACCATATGGACCAAGCGATCAAGAGACGAATCAATATCTGCATCCATTTGATCTATCCCATGTTGTGCGAAAATGATGAATGTATGAAGGGACTATGAAGGTGAGATGGCACTGGTGATGATGAACCAGAACCAATCAACATATCAGTAAAACCCATAGTCTGTGCAACTACCGTATGAGCTGTAGGTGGATTCTGATGCGCACTAGTGCTCGGCTGAGAGTGATGGGATCCACAGGTGAATGACCTCTATGTCTCAAATGATCTCTAACATACTCTATCACGATCCCATTTATGCAGCCAATGTGGGCATATGCCTCAAGCAGAGTCCTGGAGTCAAAACAATGTAGAGTCATGCGTGCCATATCTCCTGTAAGTGCATCAAGTTGTGTAGGAGTAGGGATGCCAGTCAGTGTAAAAGGATCCATGGTGGTCCACTGTGCTAAAAATGGTGTGGATTGGGAATGTCTAGATATCAAATACTGACCTACACGATCATCAGATATCCTAGTGGTGGCAGCCGCAATGTCACCTACAGTGTCAATTGCTTCCTTTTGGGAAGCAACAACAACCTCATCTGCTATGGGGGCTAGAGCTGGGGTGAGAGCAGGAGACCTATCACCAACTAATACCCTAAACATTGGGGGTGGTCTATTTGCTCGACGATAGGTGGGCCTATCAGCAATCCTACCACGCCCCTGACCAACATATGGTGGAATGTCTAGGTAGTTAACTTTGAGGCCCAAATGGACCTCGGCATACAACTGTTAAACAAAATACAATGGAATCTGGTCATTGTTTGGGTATATACCATGTGCTACTAGAAATCGTGGGTAGATCAATGAGGTCATAGCATGATCAACACATCTAGTGACCTGGTATCCCCTAACCTTACACACATTTTGATAAAATGGAAAACAAGTGGCTTTTATCATTTCTTTGGTGACACTATCTTGTATTTGTTTAAGGGGAACGTCACCATGTACTTCTTCCCAAATGCGGGAAAGAATAGCAGTCACTCTGTCTAGGGAATATGCACTAGTCCTCTCAAGTTCATTTTTTAGTTTTTCTAGACTATGCAATATTAACATGCATGGTTCACTATATATCCCTGGGTTTGCACCTTGTGCTAATGAATCTCTTAATTTTTTTATCTCATTAGTAGTATTTGCAAAACAAAGATTCTAGCATAGGTGAAACATGATCTACATTTTCCATGTTATATATATACAATACACCTAAAAAAACAATAAGACTTTGGTAAATAATATATCTAGATAAAAAGAATACAAATCTAAAATAGAACTTGTGTGTTTCCTTGTAACTTGGGGTGCTGTGGCCAATCTGCCTTTCTTGTAAATGGTTCACCGATAAACGATGGAAACAAAGAATAAGAATACAAAAGATTAAAGTATAAAATCGATTTTTAGTAATTGGGGATAAAAATATTTAATCTAATGGTTGTTAACATAAATGAACTTCAATTATATAGCCTTGAGAACATCAAAAAATTATAGAACATAAAAAATGCATCATTAAATGTATATTAACATCATCTGCACTCTAATTAAAAACATTAAAAACAACACGGAACACAAAGAGATGAAATAGGTAAAAGGATAAGCACATTGATCTCCTTCATATGCTATGTTGATTAATAAGCCATGTGGAAAGAAAGTACTTAAAGTTAAATAGGTAAAAGGATAAGCTCAACAATCCCTTTGAGTGATGTGCCATTTTCCCTCCATCCCAAGCTTCTTCTTCATGTATTCCTCCTTATTGTTTTACTCCTATCTATCTTATGCGGTTTATTTCTCCTTCCACCAAATCTCCCCAAATTTATCCTCTCTTTTTTCCTAGATCTCATCTCATGCTTACTTATTATTATGCACATAGTTCTCTTGTCTCCACATTAGTTCTCATTAGTTTTGTTTACACTTCCCATATTTCCCCCTCAACTGTGATGATATTCCTCATGAAGTCTTTGTCCTCCACACACTCGACATTATGTCGACAAGTTATACACCACTTCGATTTCTCATCTTGCCACTTTCATTTATGTCCCTTGAAATCTAGTGTGCCTCTATCTACCCTTGACATTAATGTTTAAGGGCTTATTGAGATGAAAAGTAATGTTGATTCCTTACCTAATGGAAACAAAAAAAGACATGTACATATAAAAATCAAACACAATTCAATTTCTATTAAAAATTTTACATATCCATTTTTTGTTGGATTTTTGGATCCTAGATTTGAGATGCACAATGTTAAAGGAGATCCCATGACACATTCAAGGTTTTTAGTGCTACATATTTTGATTTTGTGTATGATGATAAGTTATTGGCTAAGTTCTTCCCATGAAATTTAATAGTATTATCTTCCATTTGGGTCGATTTTTTAATATTGAAATTGGCCAATGCAAATATTAGGAATGTTAGATTGAAGTTTATTATTTTAGATTTTTTGACTATAAACAAGGATCGACAAAGTATATACATTCTTAACATTTGCATGTGCAAGTGAGATGAATGTAAAGAACTAAAGTTGTTAGAGGCTGCCACACTTAATTATGGATCTTCTAATGCTTCATCTACATCATCCTACCCTTGTAAATTTAAAAAGAAAAATTATTTCCAAAAGGATAGTAAAAAATAATGGAAATGACCATTGTACAAACTATACATTATAAATGTTTCTAATATAATTATGACTCTAAAAGCCTCCAACTTTTTCCTTTGTAAAATGTGCTTCAAAATTTACTTAGTGCTTGCATGATTACACTTCCTCCTATTAGGCCATTAGATAAATCTAAAAGTTATTCCCAAAAGATATAATGAGAAATAATTTTGTTATTAAATTGTAATAGAGTTAATTGTAAGTATACTCAACATTTTATGGGATTAAGGAATAATTGATTAAGGATTTGATTGATAAAAAAGAATTAGGTTGAGGGGGTTAATATTGGGGTCAATCCTTCAATTGTTCCTCCTAATGAAAATTTAAATATTTTACATTAAATAAATCTAATAAAATGGTTTATATGAGGGTCATGAGATTGAGGTACATATACATGTTGACGAGCTTGAAATCATTGATTCGCCTATGTATGTGAGGAATGATAATTTGTTGGTATTAATAAAAATTATAAGGGTACTTATTCTTCTGCTTATGTACTAGTGATCGACTTTTATAGAAATTTCTATGGACTAACTAGTATTCAAACTTAGGACCTCCCATTTGGTGTTAGGATTCTCTACTATTGAGCTAATGACTCACATTGTGATGAGTCTTTTTATGACTTAGGTGTGTATCATTTCTCCAACACACTCCCTTGAGCCACAACATAGGTGTCAAATGCACCTAGCTTGGCTCTAATACCATACAAGAATACCAATTATGAGGACCTCCTATAAAATATGACATGAAAAACCGTGAACAATATTTAAAAGATAATCCATAGTCTATCTTATTATTTATGCATATTTTCTAGGACCACCTATGCCCAAAACACAAAATAGTTTTTATAAATACACCAATTAGATCTTATAAAATGCATTACTTAGATCAAATTATATGGTAAATTAAATATAATTAATGATTACTTTTTCTTTTAGTATGAAAGAGGTTAAATTCCAATATATGTTCTAGTGGGCTTGATTGAGTGACAAGGTGGAGTGATTGTTGTAATGAAGAACTTGCTAGGAAAGCTAACCAAGTTAAAATGTACACCTATACATACATCATTGTGGTAATATAGACCTATGTCATAAAACACAATTGAGTCCTATTAGTTCCAAAGTATTTTAGCAAAGAGGTTACAATTGCAAGAGATCCGTATATACCTTTATTTTAGATTAAGTCATTTAACCTTAAATAATTTTAAGAACATACATAAGGATCCTCTATATAAGTGCAAGGATTATTTGCCTAATTTGTAAAATTTTCAAAAGGAATAACAATGGTGGGAAAATCAAGACAAGATGCAACAATTTAGAATTCCTAAAGGGTTTACAATTATTAGAACCAAAGTAGGTTATATTTTGGTTTTATATTATAAAATGATTCAAGAATCTATAAGGCCAAAAGAACCATAAGCATTGCAAACTTTACTTTAGAAGCATAAGGGATTGGATATTTTCATTCCTAAACATGGTTTTCATTAAAAAAATTACTCATGTACTATACATACATATTCATGTATATGTGAATATATCTACATATGTATACATACACATGCACATATCTAAATATGTATATATGTATATATGTATATATGTATATGTAGATATGTAGACACATTCATGTATACATACATATGTATATATGCATGTATATATGTATATACATACATTTATTTTCTATATGTATATATATATATATATATATATATGTATACATATATACGTATACATAAACACACACACATATGTATGTATGTATGTATGTATGTATGTATGTGTGTATGTATATTTATGTATACGTATATACATGTATGTATATGTATATGTGTATGCATACATGTATATATATGTATATATGGATACACACACATTTTGGTTTTGTTTTGTAAGCATCCTCTTTTGAGGACAACCCTTTGTTGATGATGTTGAGTATTAGTTTGTTGTAAGTGTGTTTATTATTTTAATATCATTTTAAAACAATATTTTATAAACTTATAAATTTTGGTATAATCTCTAATTTTATAATATGTTTGTGTGTGTAGGTTGAGTTGCATAATTGTTAGGGGCACACACAATCAACACAATGCAAGATAATAACTAATTCAAGGGATCGAAGTTCAGTTTCTAGTCAAGCAAAGAGAGGCATAATGTTTCATTAATAGCATTTGCTACACATACATAAACACTTTTATATCTTTATGACACATTCATAACTATTTTCATGAATATATATTGGTGATATTTTGTAGTCTAAGAGACAGTGTTGGCCTCATGTCACTGTATATGATATTTTCATGATGTATTATGTATGTCTTCATGACCTTATCAAGATCAATATATAAATATTTTGTGCATATTCATAGCAAATGGTTTGTGCTCATTCTATCTATCTATATTACCCTTTATCTCTATCTCTCTTTATCACTATCTCTCTCACATATATATGATGTGCATGAATGTTGAATGGCATACATGTAATGAACCCATACTAATTCTAACTCTATTTAGCCTCTCAACAAATAAATATTCAACATTGGTCTTCTAGATTTACATACATCTTAAGAATTTACTACCATAATCCATAAGACAAAGCAACAATAACCCATATGGGTGTTTAGACTCACAAGTGAAAGTCAAAATGTTATAGCTAGCTATCCCTTCACTAAAAAATAGTGGGGTTTTTAGTTCAAACAAGGAATTACCCCATTTTATTGTATGGTTCTATATACTAAAACCCTATCTCCAATAACACACATAAAGTAAAAAAAATATCTACTATGTTTGGCTTCATGAATGCAACACAAGCTTCTAAATGTCCTAGGTAGAGCAATAGATTTACATTCACATAGTAGAAATTACAAGCTAATGCTTTTTAACATGATTTCTAGAATTTCATACAAGAATAGCTTTTTCTCTTACATTACATATAAAAATACTAAAAAGAACCTTCATAAAAAATCATACCTCATTACCACCAAGTAAAAACTATTCGGTTTACATACTCGAATTTCACAAGCTTCAAAAATGTATAATTTGCACTACCTTCTTCCTCCTTTTGCCTCTATCCTCCCCTTTTCCCTCTTTCTTTTCCTTCTAATCCTTCCTTGATTTCCACCATTTTTGCCATATTCTCTACATGTTTCCCATTTCCACTTCCTTTGCCTTTATTTCTTCCCACTTTGTGAACAATAAAGGCCCACTCTCTCTTCACTTACTCATCATTCAAGTTTCCTCGAATAGCGTACCTCAACATTAATGCTTGATACTTAATATGATGGGGCCAAAAGGTGGGGTGGCCACTTTTTGGCCCCACATCTTTTTGCACTCGCCCTAATAAGGTTTGTCCTTTTGATAATAGTAATGTCCAAAGGTGGCTCTTGTTTGCATGTGGATACATTTATACCAAACATCAACTTTTAGTGATATGTGTGAAGATTTTGTAGTGGTTCTATATATTCTTCTTATTCTCTAAATATAAAGGAGGATGAATAATCAAGTCATGATGGACTAATGAAAGAAGATGAATTGAATAGTGATAGAAACTAGTCTACTATAGTTAGTGATGATGAAAATACATTATATAAAATTATGCAGGGATTCTCATATTACTTAGAATCTCTAGTGGTACAATATGAATAGTATTTTAAACACATGATAGATCTTTTTCTAGAGTGTCTCTACAAACTTGTGACCATTGAATTTGCTTGGTAGTATAGAAAATTGCATTATAATACATCAAATAATAGGGTAGAGAATGTAATTGTTGATTTTATGGTTTCCAAGACCAAACTTTGTAAATGATATTAATTGAGGGCATGAAGACACAATCAAGTCTTTGTTCTTGATGGTTTGATTTACATTTTCAATCAATGGTTCCATTTATACACACTACATGAGGAAATTGTTCAATAAGAGTAACTTATACTTTTAGTCAATTATATTTCAATTTGTACACACTACATGAAGACAATGTTATCAATGATATGATTCTTGATTTTTTATAAGATTTAATATTATAATACCTTAACAAATCAAGCTGTGACTTTCACGGTTCACTCCTACATGTATGAAATTTGCATTTTCATCTACAAGTTTGACCCTAAATTTGTAGTTTTAAAATTATTTTGTGAGCTTAACCCTACATTTCTAGTCTTTAGGAATGTATTTATCTTCATTTTTTAGACTATGTTGAGAGCTATTATAATGTTTTTTTGCACTAATTTTCGGAAGAAACTCGTTTTTCCTTACTCAAACCTTTGGATTATGCAAAACGGGGAAACAAAATACTATTAAAAATGCTTTAAAAACGTTCAAACAAGTGCAATTTGAATTCAACAAATTTAAAAAAAATTGCATATAGGGTTTCGAAATTAAACAAATACATGCATTTTGAACTTAAAAAAAAAGGAATTTTAAATACCTCGTGCTCAATAGTGGTCGATATGCAAATTGGAATGATGAAGTTTGAAGAAAACGACCCGAACTTTTCTTTCGTTGGTGAGAATTTTTGTTGGGTCGACGTTCGGTTTATGTTCGCCGCGCCAGGGACAATCACAGTGAAAGTGTGAAAGTGAAATCACTTTCACACTTTTTTTGGTTTTGTCATATTAAGGGGGTTCGGCCGAACCAAGGTTCGGCCGAACCCCCTTAATATGTTTTTTTTATTTGGCTCGGTTTTGGGTTCGGCCGAGCCATGGGTTCGGCCGAACCATTCAAATGGTTCGGTTGAGCCATATGGTTCGGCCGAACCACTTTTCTATGAAGAGTGTGGAAATTTCAAAATTTCCTTCCTCCACAAAAGTGTAAACCACTTATGTGAGAAGCACCCCACTTGTACATAGTGTAACAACAAATTCATACATGTAAGATTGAGTTTAATTGATGAAGAAACTAACCATGCATCTAATTGAGCTGATTGGAAATGAACAACATATCAAACAATGGTACAAAGTGTAACAACAAATGCATACATGTAAGATCGAATGTAATTGAAGAACAAACTAACCATGCATGTAGTTGAGTTGATTTGAAATGAACAAAATATCAAACAATTGTACATAGTGTAACAACAAATTCATACATGTAAGATTGAGTGTAATTGATGAACAAACTAACCATACATCTAATTGAGCTGATTGGAAATGAACACCATATCAAACAATGGTACAAAGTGTAACAACAAATGCATACATGTAAGATCGAATGTAATTGAAGAACAAACTAACCATGCATGTAGTTGAGTTGATTCAAAATGAACAAAATATCAAACAATTGTACATAGTGTAACAACAAATTCATACATGTAAGATTGAGTGTAATTGATGAACAAACTAACCATGCATCTAATTGACCTGATATTAACATAAGTAGGAGTCAACCATCATCACACATAGCTGTAAGGGAGAGGGGCTGATATTTACAGTCACTTTAATTGAAGAACAAACAAAGCATACATATGATCACTTCAATAGACATGTAATTGTAGACCTGCAACTTGCATATATATAATGGCAGTATTAGAACACTATCATACACTCCATAGTTTTGGGTGGCATGCACCTATGTTGGTATGTATGTATGTATGCAGTATACACATACGTGGCAATGGCAATGTGTGTACATTATCCTGTGCTCACATACATGTATGCATGTGTGTGTATACATACTATGCATGTGTATATACTATACACACATACGTATGCATGTGTGTATACATGCACATGCATACATGTAATAATGTAAAACATGATTGATTTTTACAACCGAAATACCACTCTATTTAATAATTTTTTTTTCAAGTATTCATTCACAAGTATACTCGGGAACTTCTATCCATACGGGATAGATATATCATCTGTTCATACGGAACAGGAATTCACTTCATCTATTCATATGGAATAGGAATACATCTATTCATATAATCGGAATAGGCATTTCACTTCATCTATTCATATGGAATAGGAATACATCTATTCATATAATCGGAATAGGCATCCACCTAAACGAGGCAGGCATCTATCATATGATAGGTACGTGCTCTGGCCAGAGTCTTGGACTCATCGGGATCATCCGGATCCTGAGTCACTTCCCTGATGACCACACTTTCTACTAAAAGTGCACCGAGGTTATCGTCCTCAAGGGTATGTAAAATTGTAATTCTAAACTTGAAACCCGCCTCGGAATTTGGCCTAAGGGCCTCGGGGAATCAAGCAATCCATGCGGGATTCTTCCGAGTATAGTTGCATGTATTTTGGTTGATTATCTTATATAACTAGTTATGTGATCTCTCCAACCCTAAACCCCATTCCCGAACGCCTGAGTACTGGGAGCATCCTTCGTTTCCCAGACTGCCTACATACCCTGCTTCCAAACGGGATCAAGGCGTAAAATATGTAGTTCTATTTTCTAGGCTATGTTTATGTGAACTGTTATAAAGCGGGTACACAACCCCTTCTAGGATTTTTATTTCCCCTAGACAGTTCCTCTGCGGTTGCCACCCACGATGGGAAGCATGGATAATAAACGATCATCTTGACCATTTATTGTTTACCTATTAACATTCACCTAACCCTACTCCCTAATGATGTTCGTCTCCCTTGACCCGTTTAAATGATTTCCTAATAATTTATCCGCATGATTTCATCTTTGAGTTAGAATTACCTTTGCACCACTGAAAATTCCTAAGTTACAATCTTCTAGGTTGTCACTAGCGGATTTGATTCATTTTTGTTTTATCTTTTTAGATTATCGATCCAAAGGGGATTTCCCTTCCTTTGGATTTTAAACAACTCGTGTCCCTTATTTCTCCCCGGCGATTTATAGGGACGATGCCACAGACGACGTTATTGCAGCTGTGTTAGGCTATAGACGCAGTAGCTCAAGCGCGACGGCTTTACCCGTAAACGTGAGCCAGAGGCATCGTTAATACCGAACGCTGCTGGTTTTGTTTTTCCTTCTTTGATTAGTTTCCAAATCTATATCTAACATACTTAATATTAATTAGGAAAAGAAGTTCATAAGACACGGTAACTTTTAACAATATTCATAAAAGGAAACCCATGATGATTAAATAAATCAACAAGCATTGGTCAAGAATTTATAATAAGTTCTAATCTTAGTAACTTAAATTATTTAACCATTTATCACTCATAGAAGAAATTCCCATGCAACGTAATTAAGTGAGTACTTAAATTAAAGACATGCATTATTTTTGAGAAATTTGATAACATATACTGTTCCCTACTTTCGTTATCAAAAGTATACAAGAAATCACTTTTACCTAGAGTTAAAATATCTTCAAGAATCATTTCAAGGATTAGAGTCCTATTTTTCCACTTATATTTCTATCTTCTAGACGGTTTATTTAGCATTAGGATGTGAAAATTCCAATGACTATATTATGAAATGTAATAAGGTAATTATTCAACACTAACTAGGGTAATGGAGTACTTATGTTGTCTATTTCTTATAGAAGAACTACCTTTGTGTAGAAGGGGTTTCATTGTTCTTTGTTTTTAAATTAAAGGTCCTAGACCAACTAGAATAAAGGAGAACTTGAATGCTTCAATATATCAAGATAATTTTATCAATGTTAATACGTGGTTTTAGGCTAACAATATCTTTAATTTGATTATATTGCAAATTTCTAATCATACTAGAAATAATTTACAAATGCCAAGTGTTTGGTAAAACTCCCTAAACGGATTAGATCGTATAAGGAAATATGCATATATATAAATACCAAATCAACATTCAATTACTATGAAATAAAAATTAAGGATGGTTATTAATATCTTAGATCGATGCCCATTTATATACACCAATTCAAATTTCAGTAAGAAAAGCAACAAGGTCCGTTCATTCATCTAACATGTTAGAGTAACCATATTTACATGGCCTTATCTTTCGGTACATAGACCTTGAATATCACTTAACCCAAAATATTTAAATTTTACCCTCATTTATAAAATGGCATTAAACAAAAGATTGTAACCAAATACATATATATATCTCCTAAAGAAAGTAATTGAGGTAATAGAGATAATTGGAACCATAAAGGCATGTCTTACACCAAATTTTTAAAAAGAGAAAGTATGCATGATTGATAAATATATATATAATATTAAATTTTAAGTATGTCAAACCCTACTCTATCACCATGGGTC
>VDFB02220931.1:0-10348 GCA_007258455.2 Sequoia sempervirens | reverse complement strand
ACATAAGCTTCCTATTCTAGTGCATTTAATTGAAATTCTAGTGCATCCAAGCTCTGTTCTAGTGCATTTACCCCATATTTTAGTGATTTTGCAACCTGTTTTAGCGCATTCACCTGATACTCAAACAAAGAGCTAAATTAAACTTTTTTCCGACAATTAGAATCATATTTAGGAAGCCTTTTCAGAGCAGAGATCATTCCTCATTAAAAAATTGGTTTAAACTTGAAGAAACCGGCCTTTGCAAGTGTAATCCCTTTAACTAAACTTGGATCAAACAACTTAAAGTTCCCAATCACCAATCTCATCTCTAATTGTTAGCTGAGTTTCATTATCAAGATCTATCATCCTTCATCAAGAAACAAATGTTGTACATCATATTTAACCATAGTCTCATCAATAGGATCCCTCATCCTATTTGACTTACGTATTTCATTGACACTCCCAAAACAAAGATCAAAGTATAGTAAAACACTACCACTTACATGCTCGTTTTAACAAGTGCTCAAAAAAAAAACTCAAAGAAAGAAATAGAGACCCAAAACATCATGCCAGAAGGAGAGGAAAATCCTTTTCACATATTTCACCAACTTGAAACAGATGAGATAACTGATGAGGACATTCAATAAGCTCAACAAGACCCTAAATTTCACAAGTTCATGGAAAAAATTCTAGAAAAGGATGGAGAGAAATACTTTATGATGCTGGAAAATCAAGGTGTGAAACTACCCAATGATTTTGATGTAAACCAATTGAAGGGAGCTCCCAAGAAAACAAAAGTTGACTCACAAAACATAGATCCATTGAATGCTTTAACTCAAAATATGCAAAATCTTCAACAACAAATCCAAGACATGCAAAGGGGAACAACAAAGAGATACTTGTTGCAAGACATTTGCCCTTATCCCTTTGACAAAAGTGTGAACATGATACCTTTTCCACCAAATTGTGAACTTCCAAAATATGACAAATACAATGGCAAAACTGATCCTCAAGATCATGTAAGAGAATTTTGCACCATGAGTTTGGAATTTGCACATGAAGAAACCTATCTAATGAGATTATTTCCAAGAAGTTTGGGTGGTCAATGCATGGAATGGATTTCAAAACTCCCACCAGGTATTAGATCATTTGAGGAGCTGGTAAATAAATTTATCTCCCAATATTCATACAACATTCAACATGAAATAACCATGAAGGATCTTTGTAACACAAAACAGAAAAATGGTGAGTCATTTCTTACATTCTTACAAAGATGGAGATGATTATTTGCTAGATATGCCCATCCTATACCTGAGAAAGAAAAGATGGATATCTTCATTGATAATCTCAACAGTGAGACGGGTTATAGACTTCAATTGTAGTGTCCACCTAGCTTTGAAAATATGATTGAAAATAGACTTAAGATCGAGGAAGCCTTGGTTAAAAGAGGAGTATTAAAAATCTATAATGAAGGAACAAACTCTGCTAACTCTTCTAACCATCATAAAAATAATGAAAAATCTAAATTCTGGACAAGAAATAAGAATGTTGGTAATGATGGCATAGCTGACACGCAAAATGTAAAACTAATCTTCAATTTATCGGGTACTACGCCCAAAACAATCAAAACAATGGTGAATCTAAACTAGCTCCACCACCACATCAAAGAAAATTTACACCTTTGGGACAATCACTTGAATCAACATTAAAATAGATTATTGCACACAAACTCATAACATTACTAGATGCACGAGATTTTGAACCAAGAGTCAAACCATCATGGTGGAATGATGCATATTACTGTGATTTTCATATAAATAAAGGTCATAAAACAAATGATTGTATGCAATTAAAGCATTTGGTGCAAGAATTGATAGATAGATGTGAAATATCATTAGGACATAAAACAAATGATGATAACAAAGCATTTAAAAACCCTCTACCCAACTATGAAAAAGGAGAGTCTTCTTCGACAAAAACCAAAGGGAAGAATGTGAATTATGTCTATGATTATACCATCCTTCACATTGTTGCAGTTGATAATCAAATCAATGACATCAAAATCAAGGATAAACAACACATTACTGCAGTTGATAATCAAATCAATGACATCAAAATCAAGGATAAACAAGACATTGTTGCAGTTGATAATCAAATCAATGACATCAAAATCGAGGATAAACAAGACATGGTTGCAGTAGATAATCAAATCAATGTCATCAAAATAAACAACATACAAGACAACCTGCTAGTAAATGTGACCACAAGAGGGCAGTCCAAGTTTGTATTGAAAGGAAGTACATCTAAAACACATGTTGCTCCTTCGAATCAATACAATATAATGGATCAATTGCAAAAGATTCTAGCACAGATATCCATATTGGAACTTCTTAAAATTTCACCAACCCATAAGGATATTCTAGAAAAAGCTTTAGTGGACACCATAGTACCAACCAATTTGGAAGTTTTTCAATTCTAATCCATGGTGCGACATTTGACTGCACCCCATTGTTTATCATTCTCTAAAAATGATGATGCATCTCTCACTCATCCACACAACGCGCCACTCCACATTGAGGTTATAATCCATAAACATTGGCTGAAATGTGTTTTAATAGATGGAGGAGCTGGTCTAAATATATGTACTTTAAAGCTTATCCATGCATTGGGATTTTCAAAAAATGCAATAGATGCCAGAAGAAAGATCACCATAAAAGTGTATGATGATGAAGATCCTCTCAAGAACTAATAGTATTTCCAATTCAAGTGGGGCCAATTCAAAAAGATATAATCTTCCAAGTTTTAGAAAAATATTTGACATACAACATACTCTTGGGTCAACCTTGGATCCATGAAATGCAAGTGGTGCCATCAACATACCATCAATGCTTGAAATTCCCTTACAATGGACAAGAGATCACAATTTCAGCAAATTCTAATAACACTCAATATTGCAACACTCTCAAGACAGTCCAAGATGTTTTTGTACCACACAACAAAGAAAATCTCACTTATATTTCCTCAAGTAATGAAGGCCAACTCAATTCTTTGTCAAAACAATTTGAGAAAAAGGTTTAGTTGAAAGATAAAGGCATCGGTGATTCTATTTCCTCAAGTAATGAAGGACAACTCAATTCTTTGTCAAAACAGTTTGAGAAAAATATTTAGTTGAAAGATAAAGGCATGGGTGAGTATTCTTTTGAGCAGTCTTTATGTCTCTCACAACTAATACCTTCTCCAAAATCATATGGACAACCATCAACATCTAGACAAAAATCTTCACAACCCATCACAATATTTGATGGTAAATTTGTAAAAGCAGGTACTCTAGTTGATGAATCTGAGGATAAAGATATTCTAAATTGGCTTTACAAAGATGAAGAAATTTCCCAAGCAACAACTTCCAATATACCAATAGAGCAATATGGTAAAGGGTTCACAATTTTAGAAAAGATGGATATGAAGGAAAGGGTCCTATTGGAAAACACAAAGAAGGTATTGTGGAACCAATTCAACCTATCATAACCAATGTAAAAGACAAGGCAGAGCTAGGATACAAAGAAGAGACAAAAGAAGAAGCCACTTGATAGATTTGTGAACGAATCCTCCAATTGCAAGCTAGTATTGAAACAGACTCAAATGAATATGAATGGGATTTGCTATCTAAAGAATCTTGTCAAGACAAAGAAATTGATGTGATAAAGAGGTATGCACCCATACGTACAAAGGGACAAAGCTCAGGGTCTAGACCACTTGAATTTGGATCACTACATATCGATGACTCTAGTGAGGATGATCAGACATCAAGCGAGATAGATCATTCAAAGGAGAGTAACATTATGGACCTTGACATTGCTATCAAACACCTTGAAAACATTTCCATCATGACACTCACCGCCTTTGATCTTGACCAATCCGATGATTCCTTACCTTTGATACATCCTGAACTCATTGACTGGGAACAAAGTGAGCTGCTTGATATCCCTATCTTTTTAGATGATAATGCCATTTTCAATTTCCTTTTTTCTAAAAATACAGAAACAAGTTCCACCAATGAATTTCATAACAAAGCTTCAAACCAAGGGAGTGCCAAGTCTCTTAGCTGTAAAATAAAGAATACAAAAAAATGATCTAATGGTGAAAACCATGCAATGGCAGTATTAGATTATGATAAAGTAAAAAGAAAGAGCATATCCAACGGTGAAAACCTCTCTGAGGCATTGAAGGATGAGAGATTTGACACTCTTCCCCAGCATTATCAAGAAAGATCTTCAGTATTGGTTGAGCCTACTCAATCTATAAACATCGGTACTGCAGAAATAGTAAAGACTTTACACCTAGCAGCATCAATGACAGAGCAAGAAAAGTCAAATTTCACCTAGTTCTTTGAAGAAAGACAAATCAATTTTGCTTGGTCCTATACTGACATGCCAAGAATAGATCCGGATCTAATAATGCATCATTTATCCATAGCACCTAGAGTGAAGCCAATAAAGCAGAAATAGAGAAAAATGCATCCACATCGCCCTACTAGTGAAAGCAGAATTAAAAAAATTATTAGATGCAGGGTTCATCTGACCAATCGACTATGTAGAATGGATTTCAAACATTGTACCAGTCTCCAAAGCAGACAATAGCATCAGAATATGCACAGATTTTAGGGATCTTAACAAGGCTTGTCCAAAGGATGACTTTCCTTTGCCCAATATAGACATCATTGTGGATTTAATAGTAGGACATGCTATGCTATCACTCATGGATGGTTTTTCAAGCTATAATCAGATCAAGATTGCACCAGAAGATCAAGATAAAACAAATTTCACATTCCCATGGGGTACATTTTGTTGGAATGTCATGCCTTTTGGATTAAAGAATGCAAGAGCCACCTATCAACGTGCAATGACAACAATCTTTCATGACATGATGCACACATTCATGGAGGACTATGTGGTTGACCTGCTAGAAAAATCATTCACCAGGGAAGGACATCTGAAAATCTTGGATAAAATCTTTACTCGATTGGAAAAAAATCAATGTGCGTTTAAATCCAAAGAAGTGTGTATTTGGAGTAACATCAACAAAACTCTTAGGATACATAGTCTCAGCTAAAGGAATCGAAGTAGATCCAACAAAATTCAAAGGAATCATGCAAATTCATCCTTTTACTCATTTGTTACACAAGAATGTTTCTTTCAGATGGGATGAAAGATGTGAAGCTGCCTTTAATCAATTGAAACAATATCTAATGAATCCACCTATATTGGTACCACCAATAGAGGGAAAACCACTTCTACTCTACATAGCAACTACTGAGGTATCTTTGGGCACTCTGCTAGCACAAGAAGACTCTACAGGAAAAGAAAGGGTCATCTACTATGTCAACAGAACACTTAATGGCTATGAAATTAACTATACATTCATTGAAAAAGATTGTTTGGCAATGGTGTTTGGTACTCAACAATTGCGACACTATATGTTAACACATACTGTCAAACTAATAGCCAAGATAGATCCATTAAAATATCTACTTAGCAAAGCCACTCTAATAGGAAGATTAGCAAAGTGGGTGATGATATTGAGTGAATTTGACATTCAATATGTGGATAGAAGAGTAATCAAGGGCCAAGCAATAGTAGATCAGTTAGTTGAAGCACTATTGCAAGATGACCATCCTATGCACATTGAATTCCTAGATGTAGATGTCCTCACAATGACGACACAACATTGGATATTATACTTTGATGGGTCTTACACTCAACATGGATCAGGTGTTGGAATCCTATTTGTTACTCCTCGAGGACACACTATCCCAAAATATTACAGGTTGATGTTCCCTTGCACTAACAACATGGTTGAATATGAAGTACTAATCATTGGTATCAAGGTAGCAGTGGAATAGAAAATCATAGAATTACAAGTTTATGGAGACTCTCAATTAGTCATAAATCAGGTTAATGATGACTATCAAACAAAAGATGACAAGCTGATGTCATACAAGAGAATGATAGATGACTTCAAGAAATACCTTGTTGAGATCAAGTTTGAACAAATTCCAAGAGTAGACAACAAGCTGCGTGATGCCATGGCAACCATTGCTTCTTTACAAACACCAAAAACAAAGTCGCTATGAATCATGGTGGGACAATTGTTTAATCCCTCAAAGATATGAAAATCCCTAATCCTTAAGTCGTGGCATCTAGTTGATGCTAATTCTTCAACTGCGGGAATATTTATACCTATCTCGAGAGACAATACCCTTCCACTTTGATCTATCCCTAAACCAAAAAATGCAACTTTATCCATCAAGTAGCCCCGATACACCCGATAGTCGATACACTTTATCGACAAGGTCTCGATGGTATCACTCTCCTCCAATGTCTTGAACATGACAAATCTGAAACCACCTATGAGAAGTTCATGAAGGTATTTGTGATACTCATTCAAGGGTCTTACTCTAGCTAAGAAACTCCTACACTTGGGATATTATTGGCCAACCTATAAATATTGTCATTGATGTCAAGAAGCAAGCATGACTAAGATAACATAAGCATGAATGAATGAGAACAAACATAACATATTTGAAGGAAAGAATAAGCTTACTTCCAAGATCAACTTAATTAGGGATAGTTACACATGAATACATCAGCAAGGGCTCAATGCATCATAAGATAAGTGGAGTGTGGATTGAAAAGTGAGTTGTATGAAAAAAAAGATAAAACATCAGAGACAGTTGAGTACTGGGTGTAAAATGTACATCATCTAGAGTACGGTGTATGTGAGAAAATAAAGATAATCTGAAGAATGTAGAGAGTGGTTGTGTAGAAATAAAATGTTGCATCTTTAGAAAAGTGTTGTGTGGAGAAAATATATATTTATCCTAAGATTGAAATAAGCGGAGCTGTGAGAATACTTCATCTAAAACACAAACTAGTGTGGAATAACTGCTATATCTAAAGAAACACAAGTGTTGTGTGTGAAAAATGTATATCATTTGAAGAAGAAGAGAGTGCTGTGTAGTTGTGAGTGAGGATTAAAGAAATATCATATCTACACCTACAGATATAAAGAAGAGTTCATGCAGATATAAAGAAAGTTATGCAGATATTGAAGAGTGTGTGTGGATGACTGAGTAAAATCAGAACAGCAGAGTGTGGTGAAATTATAGCTGATTCAATAAGAAGAACATGAAAAGATAGGATTGTAGTTTTGATGTGCAGATTTAGAGGAAAGATAATTGAATATCTTTCTTGTGTTCAAGAATAGATCTAGACATATTAGAGAGCATCTTGAAGATTAAATTTATGAGAAGTTCGTGAATGATTGTAATCAGATTTGTTAAAGGGTCTTGCATCATTCAAAGTCAGATTTGTGATTAGTTTTGTGTGGCAAGTTTATGATTGACTTACAGCATATTCAAGAAAAGAATTGTAGCAAAAGGAAAGGAGTATATTTGCAGATTTCATGAGGGAATTGTGAAGCATAGTTTGGATCAGATTGGAAGAAAGAAATTGTGCATATGTTGGATCAGATTTGAATGATAAATTCAAGAGGAAGAGTGTTTGAGCAGAATTGTCCATCACTCGTTGGAGAAGCAACATTAAAGGTGGAACATTATTCTTCAAATTATTATCTTTGCTAGGTTGGTGCTTGGCAAGTAGGGGTTGGTACTCCTTGTAGGTTGGTGCCTACTAAATCAGCTTTAGGGGTTGAAGCTCCTTGTAGGTTGGTGCCTACTAAATCAGGATTAAGGGTTGGTGCTCTTTGTAGGTTGCTGCCTACTAAACTACTTATTTGGTGATTCAAGTAGGTTGGTGCCTACATTCATTGTAAAAGTTTATATAATTCATAAAGTACATTGTTTGTACCGTGGTTTTCTCCCGTAAGGGTTTCCACATAAAATCTTGGTGTCAACTTGTTCATATTGAGATATTCTTGCATAGTTGATTTGTATTAGAGTTTGAAGTTGATAAGAGTTGAGAGGGAAAAAGTTAGTTGATATACTGATTCACCCCTCCCCCCCCCCCCTCCTCAGTATATCTTTGTGCTCTTCACAAACATGGAGAAAGAATATTTTCAATTTGTTAAGAAATGCAAGAAGTGTCAAGTCCATAGAAATCTCATACATGCATTGGCGCAAGAGTTGCAACCATTCACATTGACCTAGCCTTTCTGTCAATGGGGACTTGATCTTGTGGGTAAGATTCATCCATCTTCCTCTAATGGGTCACATAAATTCATAATCACAGCCATTGAGTATTTCACAAAGTGGATTGAAGCTATCCCATTAACCACGATCACTGGTAAACAAATTGCCTCTTTCATCCTAAACTACATTGTCTTTCAGTATGGCATCCCTAGCTCCATTGTCACTGACAATGGTAGACCCTTCAAAAACCAAGATGTGCAAGAACTTTGTGAAAATTTTCATATCCAACACCGATTTTCCACACCTTATTACCCTCAAGGGAATGGCCAAGCAGAAGCCTCAAATAAGACCATTTTGAAAATATTGAAGAAAATTGTCAATGATGTTGGACGTGATTGGCATGTTCAACTAAACCCTGGCTTGTGGGCATACCACACTAGCATCTGTACCCCTGCAAGAGCCACACCATACACCCTTGTGTATGGATTAGAAGCCATCTTACCTATTGAGGTTGAGTTATCTTCACTCTGGGTATCATTGAAATGAATCATTTCAGGGGAAGACTATTGAATATCCAAACTACAGGAGTTGGAATTGTTAGATGAACGTTGTCAACATGTTGTTGATCATCTAAAAGGTTATCAACAAAGAATGTCAAGGAGCTATAATCACAAGGTAAGACCAAGAACATTTCAGGTTGGCGACTTGGTACTAAAAGAGAATCCTTGCAATCAACAAGATTGAGAAAAGAAGGGAAAATTTGAACCTAATTGGCTAGGTCCTTTTGTCATTGTATCAGTGTATGGATCTAGAGCATATCAGTTATCTGCACTCGAAAGGGACTTGTTTGAAGAACTTATCAACAACATTCATCTCAAGAAGTGTTAAACATAACTCATCCAATGCACAGTTTAAAAAGCTAAAAAATCCAAAAAAAAAAAGTAAAAAATAGAAAAATCCAAAAAAAGCAAAAAAATAGACAAATCTAAAAAAAGGAAAAAAAGGAAAAATTACAAAAAAGTGAAAAATCAAAAAAATAAAAAAGAATTTTAAAATCAGAAAAAGTGCAATAAAAAACAAGTAGTGAAAACCTAGAAAACAAGCGCTATTTGTGATAGATTGGTTTTTCCATCTATTGGAACGTGTGTCGGTCGTCTGCTTTTCGTCATCATTATGCCTGTCCATCATAAGAACCTCATGTACATATCCAGGTGTTGTGGTCATGTCTCATCCTGGCTTGGCGATCATTGTACGCTTTCACAATAAATGGTTGGTTTCTCACTAGGGGAAAAATCCTGAACTCACTGGGGGCAGTCTACTTTGAGTTTAAAACAATAGACAAGCAACAGTATGACAACATAGCAAACATAACAATCACAACGCAACTCAACATTGAACATTAATCACAATCTTTAAATAACCAACTATCCAAATTAACAACAAGATTGGTCAAAAACCAGATCTCATTGGATGATGGTATTTTGAATCACGGTTTAATCACTTTAAAAAATAAATGTTCAACTGTTGTGTCTTGATTTTAGTTATCATTTCTCTAGAGAAACTCAAGGATGTCATGGACTAGAGAAACTATGATGGAGTATGATATTTTATTTGTTTGTTGTCTGTGAGTTAATCATTATTACTATGTAAATTTGTCGTGGGACGTGCTCTACAAAGTATCATTGATGACATTTTGGATTTGCATAGGAAAAGGATTAACTCTTCTATTTTACTAGCACACTCAGTCATCTCGTCTTCAATTTTACCAGATGCTTGTATTACCTTGCAATATCAAAAATCCATTGAAGTTGTATCAGTCATCATGGTTTCTAATCTTATACCATCGATGTTTGTACTAACTTTCAACATATTAAAAGCTCAATGATGACAACAAGCACAACAAATCGGTTGACAAGATGACAACATTGCATATTTAGCTTTGCATGGTTAAGATAGATTGCACCCATATTAGTTTTTGCATGTGCATTTTAGGTTTTCCAAGGCTAGAAAACTTCAAAATGATTTTATCTCTCTCATTAAAGGATTGAGTACATTTGACATAAACAAAAAAAGATCACTCACATGTAGTTGCATAATCATTATCATATCATATACATTAGAAAGTATTAACATCAGTCATCCATCCATGCATTAGATCATATATTTGCATAGAAAAATACAAAAACAAATAAAGTATATCACGTCTTATTTGCATGATCAAAT
>VDFB02220930.1:0-63637 GCA_007258455.2 Sequoia sempervirens | reverse complement strand
GAAGGGAGGGTAAACACTCTTTTTATTGGCATTAACGTATTTATTTAGTAGCATATATTAATATCTAACGTGTCTTCTTTCTTTATCTTGTCATTATATATTGTTTATCATATATTTATTTATCTCCTTGTCTTCTTGGTTGTCTGTGGAGGTGGAAACACCAAAACAGGAGTTTGACTAAGGCAAGCCCCGAAATCGCCCCAACAATTTTCATTGTCTCTGTGTGTGTAGGTTGTTTGTGTGGAGCTTTGCGGGAGGTTGCATAGCGTTAGACCACTCTTGAGTTCATTTTTCTCTTTTATCTTTCATCATTTTGTTTCATTAGTTTAGATTCTTGCATGTTTAGTATTCTTCTTCTTGTACTTTTCACTTTTCCTAGTATTTTGTCAGCTTAGTTAAACAATTGGATTTCAGTCTCCAAGTGTTTAGTAGGCTTTGTGTGTTTTGATAGGCTTGCAACTATGTTTTCAGTCCATACAAGACCACAACGCATCGTGAGGACGCCTGCATGTTGCGATGTCATCCTCTAGCCGAGAGCTAGTCAGCTTACTCCCAAGACCTCTAAGGCTTGCTCTTTCAGCTTCTGAAGTCCTTTTCCTTGAAAATCAAACAAAACATAAAACATTGTAGAAAAGTCCCCTTTGTCATCTCTTGTCACTTGAGCTTAACCTTTTAGGTAGTTGAGGATAATTCGCTCCCTGTACACTCTTCCCTATCCTAGAGACTCAGGAGTAGCGAATCTCCTCTACATTTCGGTGAACCCAATGTGAACCTTTCTTTCCTTTTGTCTTTGTGTCAAAAAAAATTCTTCTCTCTTGTTAGGATGTGTATTGGATAGTGCATTGTGACACTTTTATGAGCTTCACAACCCAATCTACTACTTTTGGGAACGTAGTAAGGAGCTACTAACATATGGATATAGGGTCTAGAAGGTTCAATCCTCCTCGTTTAGGTTCATATTTTGAGGCATACCCTATAGAACCCATTGTCAGGTTCTCCCCTCTTCGTATTGGAACTAAAATTCATACCCCACCAAACTCTCCTTTGAACTCTTCCTCTTCCTTAGTTGAGGAAGTTTCTCTTAGAGTTCCTGTTGATCAAATTGACTCTTTGAAAGTAAGGCTCAAAGAGCTCGTAGAGTTCCTAGTGAATGGAAATTCTTATTCTCAAGCAACTCCTCTCGTCAATTGTCTGAGGAATTTACTAATTACAGTTCGAAGAGGATTGGAGATACTTCGAGGAATAGCAAATATTGTGGAGATCCATATCCCCGCATACACTTCTGACCTTGGAAATTCCCAAAGATGTTCAATTAGAACTCATTGGTCACCAGCTGAATGTTTTGATGCCTAGAGTGTGCCCATATGGTTGACACGAGTCCTTCCATCAATATTGCTACTAATAATACCACCACCACACCTGAGGAGATTCTTATGATTAGAGTAAACCAAGTTCCCCTCGATTTTGATATTCCTACATCTACGACTTAGAACATCTCTACCTCTAGTGCTTTAGCTAGCATACTCTATCTACAAATCCTATCCTCAATGCTCTATTACAGAACATGGGGCAGATGCAATCTCAATTGGAAATTTTGACTACTACTTCTCAACCTATGTTTTAGACTTATTGTTGTTGTATCCCCTTATCTTTTGTAATCCTGAATACTCCCATCCCTCAAGGGATGGAGATTCCTAAGTTTGAGAAGTACAATGGCAGAGGAGATCCACAGATGCACGTCTCATCTTTCAATCCCAGGTGTATCAATTTCTTCCATCATGATGCTCTACTGGAAAAACTATTCCCATGTTCTCTCAAGGATGTTTCCTTGGAATGGTATTTCTCTCCCCCTAATAATTCTATCTTTTCCTTTGACTAGCTTGTGAATCAATTCCTAGAGCAATTTCAAGCTAATATCAAATTGAAGATTGCTTTTATAAAACACGTTCAATGTAATCAGGGTGCACATGAGAAAGTGATTGATTTTATTACCTATTACCAAGCCCTCTTTTCTCAAATTTCCTATGCCATGCCAAATTCTGATGTATTGCGATGTTCGTTAGGAACTTGTCGGTGTTGTGAGAAATTTCTTCTAATGAAATATCCCTCTTTCACCCATCTATGTGCTGCTCTATGTGAGTACCAGCAGATCGTTGCTCAGTACGAGGATTCTTCCTCATCCTCCAGCCTAGATGGTTGGTTAGTGTGTCTATCTTTGGAGAGTCAAGACAAAACAAAGTAGTATCAAACATGGTGTATGTTCCTACTAATAAAAGTTTTGCAGGCCAAAATAGAATATTTACAAAGTTATCTAAGTCTTATACAAATGTCCCGCAAAAGCTATTAAAAGGTACAATATCTCTTCTAGAGATTAGACCACTTTTTGAGCCTTATCCTTAGTGGTATGATGTGAAAAAAAATTTCCAATACCATCGAGTATTAGGTCATGATACCGAGTGATGCGTGCATCTTTGTCATGTCATGCAAGACCACATCAACAATGGTACCATCTGACTTGATGGTAAAAAATCAAAACTCTAAATTTGTAGCAAAGCCTAATAGCCAAATATAGATTTAAACAGGTCCCTTTCCATCCCATTATGTCAATCTTGTAATCCCTACTTCCGATCAAAATCCATCTGAGTATGTGAATGTGGTTTCATTTACTTGTGTTCCTTCTTGAGGCCACATGGATAGTATACCTGGCATAATATTTACACCGCGTGACCTGCCTCTTAATAAAGAGCCCTCTCCATTGTATATCCCCACTTGTGTCAATGATAATGTTGTAACTGGTGTTATGGTTGACCCCATGAGTTGGGTCAATATTATCATGGAGGAGACTCTTTTCATAAGCAATTTGAATAAGGAGCAATATGAGGAGTTGCAAACCATGCTTCACATGCATGATGGACTTTTTGTTCTACCCATTGGTTCCATTTCTCTGTCGGTCCTGGTTGGACCCAAAATTTTGGAAGTTCCATTTTTTCATGATACCCGATTCTAACCTCTTTAGAGTTAGACTAGGCATCCTGTGGCTAGTCTCTATGAATGTGATTGCCACAATTATCTATAAATTATTGAAGTTTACCCATGATGGTATCATGTATGCAATCCAAGACACTGGATACAGGCCACTGGTGTCGTGTGGGGGATTCTCCCTTGATCACTTTTGGCCCACTCCAATTGGACCTCTGCTACCTAGAGGAGAATTGTTATACAAGGATTACTTTAGGATAAAAGTGGGGGCTCAGTGCTTAAAATTGGTTTCCCACCCTTTGCTCAGGCTATTTCTTTGAAGGCTTCTTTGCATGTATAGTAGTATGCTTCATCCTCTACCCCTCCAAAGGTTAAGGACAAGCAAGATCTTGCCCCTAGGCCTTCTGCATGTTCTTCTGCCACTTCCCAACCTTTGGTGGTGCCCTTCATTCCTTCTACTATTCCTGGCACAGGAAAGGGAAAGGCACCCACATTGTGGAAGCCAAAGCCTTAGGTTTTCTAACTCTTAGTCTTGTCCATAGTCCCTCGACCCACCCTATATGGTAAAGGGAAGAATTCTCATGGATTTATTCCTACGTCTCGGCATCTAAGGCCTCCCCTATTCCTCCACCTGCCCCTAAGGCAAAAAAAGGGAAGGGGCCCGCCTTCGAGATGCTCGTCTCTCTTCCTATCTTTGTGCCTCCTCCTCATGTTCTTCCTCAAGAGCCCACCCTTCTGTTAGAAATGGTTTGGAGGTTTCTCCTTTGGTGGACTAGGAGCCCTCGGAGTCTTCTCAAGTTGCCCCTCTTAATGCCCATAGTCATCATAATTGGCTTGCACATTAGCATAAGTGACGTCAATGTGCCTTGGCTAAGGAGTGTGAAGCTTCATAGAAGACTGAAGAGGAGCCTTCTCTTTCTTATTTTGCTACTTATGTTTTTTCTCTTGTCCCTACTTCTCCTTCTACTTTGGTTCCTATCGCCTCTGTGTTGCTTCCAGCTTCGTCAGGAGATCCTAAGGAACCTCACCCCAAAAGGGTGCAGTGTTCATCGCCCCCTCTATGGAGCTACCTCTTATCACCTCTCTTCCCAATCTTCCTCCTTTTCCCCAACCCGTTGACATGCCTTTACCGAGGTTGTGTCTTATATGGCTTTGTCTCCTTCTCCCTTTTCAACTTCTATTGCAAGGATTCCACATCCTCTACTGAAGCGCAAGTTGGAGAGAGACGTCATTTCAAGCGATGATTAGAAAAATCCTTCATTGTCTTTTCAGTCTTATTCTACCTTGGCTTGTACCATCCTTGTGACGGAGACAATGCCTCCTTGGAGTTTGTCACTACCCCTCTTCCCAAGGTTAGCAATGACTCTTGGGTTTCTCATCCTTCTCTTGTCTAGTCGCATCATGTCACTCCAAAGAAGTGCATGTTTGACTCATTGGAGGACATTCTAATTTTGTCATCGATCTTTGCTAGTTCAATGATGCTAGTCTCGCATGAGCTCGGTGAGGAATACCTTGAGGGGGCTTATTCCTTAGCTCTTGCTACAGATGAGTCAATTAGCACTGCTCTTGCTATCCCCCCTATAGGTTCATCTTCCCTCCCCTTATGATGATCTAGATTGGGAGCAAGACAACTTTTTGGAGGTGCCAAACTAGAGTGGCGCCTCTTCTTCATCTTTATATTAGTTTTGTGTGTTTGTTTCTGTTCCCCCATGCTTGTCTATTTATGTCTATGCTCTTGCCTAGATGACCCTTGCTACCCTTATAGGTGCTTGGATACAAAAGAGAAAAAATTTTGTACACTTCTTCTATTTGTATCATAATTCTTCTATATGTTGTAAACTTTGATTTTTCACATCGGGAACGATGCAAAGTGTTGGGGCATTTAGGCCTCTTCCTTGTTGACCTAATTTTTTATTTTTATCATGTCTTCATGTGCTCTTCTTCCCAGATCTATTTGGGGGGTGAAGACAGTTCATTTATATTATATTATATTTATCTATCTATATCTATGAGCAATTCTAACCTCGAATAATCAGATTCCCCTGTGATCTTGAATTCTTTGTGTTTGCTTTTCCCTTCATGATGTTGTGGTTTATATGTGTTGCCCCTCATGTGAAAAAATTCCACGAACACATCTCGATATGTATCTCGTAATATTTCTAAATTTTTCGATCAAAATGGAATATTTGGTTTGTGAGACAAAAATGTTTCCACCTATTTGCCAAAATTCTACACCTAGGGAGTAATGTAGAAGGCCTAGACTAGTCATGTAAAAATTTGTACTCATTATTTTTTATATGTTCAATAGCATGTGTCTCACTCTCTATAATAATGATGTCATCTACATATATGACTAGTAGAATTAGACCATTACTTATTTTTTTGACATATAGGTTGGAATCTAAAGGGCTACACTAGAACCCCTTGTCCACCCAAGTACTTGTCAATTTTGATGTAATATGTCTTGGGTTCTTGCATCAGGTTGTATAGAGCTTTCTTCATTCAACACACAAAATACCCTTTCCCTAAAACCTAAAATATCCTATGGTTGATACATGTAGACTTCTTCCTTCAATTATCCATTGAGGAAGATGCTCTTTATGTCTATTTAATGGATGATCCAACCAAACTGAATTGACATGTCTAGGATTGGTTGAATGGTGCTCATCTTTGTACGAACAAATATTTCCTTTTAGTCAGTTCCCTCTCTCTATGAGAACCCTTGTGCAACCAACCATCCCTTGTACTTGTCTAGTGTACCATCTGCCTTGAACACCCATTTGCAACCAATGGATTTCTTCCTTGGTGGCAGATCCATGAGATTCCAAGTCTTTTTTTCATAAGACCCATGTTCAGTTTCCATGGCCTTTTCCCATTCAATTTTTCACTTGCCTCCTCAAACATTTATAACCTATAAATTCCCCAAATATTGACCATTAGGGAAAAGTTGATTTTGATCCTATTTCTTGTGTCTCAATAATATTCATTCATTTCACTTACCTAAACATCTTCAATAGTGGTGTGCCACCAATTTGGTATCTTCTTGGGATCCTCTTCATTCAAATTAGTGCTCTCACCATGACTTAGGCTCCCTATACTTATGTCATCTAAATTTTGATTCAAACTATCATTAGTCTAGGAATATTACCATCTTGGGAGACTCCAAATGCTCAAAATCCTCCCCCTTTAAGTGGAGCTACCAAAAGTTGAACATTTGAATCCTCAACGACAAGTTGTTTTGTGATTATTTTTACCTTTGGAGAAGTCTAGAGAGGTCTAGCTTATTCATCAACCATGAGATCTCTATTGAAATTCAATTAGTGTCAACATCAACCAACCTATAAGCCTTCTGACTATTGGTGTACCCTATGATCATCAATTTTTTTCTCTTGGAATCTAACTAGTTTCTTTTCTCATCTTGAATCCAAGCATCAACAATGGAACCAAAGATCTTAAGATGATTAGCTTTGAGCTTCCTCCTAAACCATGCTTCCTATGGGGTCTTCTTCACCTCTTATGTGGGAGATTTGTTCAACAAATATACTATTATAAATATTGCCTCAACCCAAAACATTTTTGGAACATTTCTATTCTTCATCATAAATCAATTCATCATTATGATAGGTTGATTCTACCTCTCAACATCTCCATTTTATAGTGGAGTGTAGGGTGTAGTGACTATATTTTTATGTTGTTTTTAGCAAAAAAATTGTTGATTTCATTTAAACAGAATTCTTCTCCATTATCAAAACTAAGAGTGGTCATTGAACAACATGAGCTTTTTTCTACTAATGCTTTAAACTTTTGAAATTCATTGAACACGTCATATTTTAATTTTACAAAATACACCCACATATTCCTATTGCAATCATCAACAAACATAAGAAAATATCTAGCTCTAGTGACAGATGTTGCATTCATTAGTCCACAAACATCTACATGAACCAACTAAATACCATCATCAAATAGAGTACAACGTTGCTTCCCTACCTAGCAAGCTTTGCAAACACCCTATATTTGTTGTTGGATGTCAAGAAGTCCATCTACTAAGTCCATCAACCAATCTATACAATTCATAATCTTCCACACCTATGTAGCATTTGTGATTGCTAAAGATGACATCTAGATGGGGCAATGTTTCATAAGCTACTCACTAATAACATATTAATCTTCACTTATGGCACATGGCACACATTGAGTAAAATCAAAATTTTCCCTCCAAATAATATCTACACATTCCCTTTTCCTACTACTGTGTACTTCTCCCCACCACCAAACATCACGAAATCTTTAAACGAACCAGAAACAATGTACTCCATGAACCACCCTACTTGTTGGTGAAGTAGTGTGATGCCCCTAAATCTATGTAACAAGCAAATGCCTTGGACTAATTTGATGGTCTATAAGCCATGAATGCATAAAAGGTTGACTCCTATGTATGCTTTGTGATATGAGCCTTCTATTGAGGCTCCTAATTGATTTTTTGATCAACCAACATTTTTTATGTAGTACTTCTTCATATAGCCCATCTTACGAAAGTAATGACATGGTGTTCTTAAGAGTCTTTGTGACATCCTCACTAGTACCTTGCCTTTTCTTCTAGGACCATTTGTCTTTTTCCCTTATCTTTGGCTGCAAAGACTTGTTCTACACCCTATGTTTTACTACTACTACCAAACTATCTATTCTATATGTCCTATAAAAGCTTACTACAAGATTCTTCAAAATTCAAATCAACAATCATATAAATGATGTTTAGGTTCTCAATAAAGTGTTTATAAGCATGTGGTAAACTTTTCAACACAATTACTCCTATTTCCTCTTCCATTTTTTGATCAATGGTTGTCTATTGGTCTTTGATATCCTTAATTTTGAATAAATTCTCCTACAATGAAACTTTCCCATCCATCATGATAAAAAAAAAAAATCAAGAAAATGGTTTTAACCATTGAAGCTTTCCCTATCTGAACTTTAGAAAGCATTTCATACGTCATAGACAACTTGACCAGCATTCATCAAATTTATTCTAGTTTACCTATAATTGTTAGATGGGTTACCGAGGACAATACCCACAAGACATCTATACTCAAAATAAATTTTCGTACACGACTATGTATTGTTTTCTCTACCAAAGAATCGATGACTGCTTTCATGCATTATGGTAGGTAATGAGGGCACTTGTGCTATTTTTGCCTCCCTCAACCTACGGTCTCATAGTAAGACAAAAATACCTTCCTATTATAGATCTAACCACAACAAAATATTATTAAGGAAATAGCAATAAAAATATTGCCCTAGCAACTAAACAAAATCATGGAAAATTATCATTTGGGACTATTAAAAAAATTGAAAATTGTGACTTCCAAAAACTACCCACGACCTCAAAAAACAACTTAAAATCCACAAGAAAAAATGACAAAGCTAAAAACAATGTTTGGCACGATTGTTGGAAAAAAACAAAAACACTAACTTTCATATGAAATAAACTACACATTTTTTGTCAGAAGGAGGAGCTTGCGATTCTTAAAAAAATCCCACACAAGTTTAGATGAAAAAATGGTTGTGTTTTTCCTTTTAAAAAAACTTTTCGTTTTTCTTTTTAAAAAATGTGACTTTTTTCATTAAAATTTGTGGAAAATTCTATGGTTAAACGTATTTGAGCTGGAGTAGTACTGGAATGGGTGACCTCCCCTAAAGGCCCAATGCTTCACCCCTGTGAGCATCACCTAGATGCAATGAGTGCTAAGTGGACCATTCATTATCATGAGAGATGGGTTGTTGTGAACCACTACTCATGAAACATGGGTCAATGAGTTTTACTTGTAAAACTACACAGTTAAATCCTCATAGCAATATCACAATTTGACACATTTGGAAAAATACCTCCTACTTGTCAATTAAGAAATGTTATTTTTTGCTAAAACCTACCCACGTGACCATTAAAAAAAAAGATCACTGCTCTCGCAAATATGTGTGATTGACATACAATGTTGTTGGGTCTTCCCTATACTATGTTGATGATTCCTTGATCCATCTCTACCAACAACAATCACAAACTCCATGGCTCTAGTTGAATTCTAATATAATATTACTAAAAATCTCACACATAAAGATGATCAAGATATTTATTGTAAACTTTTGGATTACAAGAGTGAGAAACAAAATCAATGTTATGAATGTGGGATAAATAAAAATACCATAAAGTGAAATAAAACATAAAATGTCATAAAATATGATTAAATTAAATCTACAACTAAAAACTAATTAGCCATTACACCTAAGAGCTTTCTAATTGAGTCGAACTTTATGAATTATGTCAGTGTCCCACTTACAAAAATGATATGGCAATTTGTGTGTATCTACTTCTAGATACACCATTCGTCAATTTTTTTTATATTTAAAATTAGTAATATTTAAAAATACCTTCGTAAGATTTTTGATACACAACAATCAAAGATGTTCACCTCAATTGACCCTCAAAATGTGTAAAAGATCAAAGACAAGAAGTTTTAACCATATAAATGCTCCTATAGTAAATGTGTAGATCTATTATTTTAAAGCACTAAACTTAAAGTAATGCTCAAAAAATTATAATCAATATTGACATGGTGTGATGGTTTAAAGGTGGCATTGTTCTTGCCGCCAAGGTTCAAATCTCATTGGGGTGGTATTGTTGAGCAATTGTATTTGAGGATGAAGTTTCCCATTTGCGACCTCACCGGTTCATAACTTTAGGTCAAAAGCATTTACCCCTTGAATAAAAAAAATCTCAAAAAATCATGTGATAATAAATATTATTGAATGCCTTTAAAGACAAGAAAATAGTAATATATCATGTATGCTAAATCAAGCCCAGATGAGAGAGAAGTAGGTGAAAGTCAACCAAAATAAAAGTTTGAATTTAAATATTTTCTAAGGATCAAATCCACATCTATTGGATCACCTTTGTGCCCACAAAAATGAACCAAAACTTTTAGAGGCTTAAATCAATCTGCATAGCGTGCGTATAGGGATAACTGTCTCATGTATAATGCGTGATTGGGAGAGTATATAAAAATGTGAATGTACATATAGGTTGGCAAGTACCTACAAGAAAGTGAATAAATAGAGTGGAACAAAAAGCCCTACTTTGGAATGTGTAAATGAATGGCCAAGGTAGTGGACAATTGCAATAATGTAAGTGTATAAGTAAACAGCGTGGAGTAAAGGGCCCATATTGGAATGTGTGCATGCACTGCCAACAGCGTGTACAAGTACAAGTACATGTGTACGTGCGCGAATAAATAGTGTGGAATTGGGGGCCCAATTTGCTCAAGGTTGCTGCATTTGTCAAAAGACAATATGGACAAGGTAGTGGATAAATGCAAGAATTCGGTGGATGAGTAAATAGCAATGTTGTCAAGAGACATGTCTGCACATTGTTGTCGGGAGACGTGTCTCCTACCCCCTGAGAAGGGTCTCGAAGACTGGTATACGTCTACCGTATTGGAGATGTCTCCAGAAAAGTCTCCAACAGCTCGAGAACTTGACACGCCATCTCCCGATGTCTCCCGATGGAAAATTTGGCATCTCCCATGAAACTTAAAAGCATAAAAAAATTAAAACATGAAAACATAAAGTTTTGTCTTTGACACAATGACCATTTGTGCATTTAAACTTCACAATGTTCATTGTTAAACTTCACGACTAGGGGAGAGGGCCCAGTAGTCGTGCATCCTAACTTCACGCTTCTAATTATCCTACGTCGAAATTTCAAATCACTCCCAATTTTTTACAGCGGCTTACTTGGCAAGTTCTCTGCTTATAACTAAGGTTTCAGGGCCACATCATCAAATATGATGCCACATCAGCATGCATTTTTGTCAAGGTGTCAAAAAAGGCCTCAAAAAATAGTGAGAACAATTCTCGTGCATTACATCATGAGTAGTTGAGCGCTGATGTGGTATCACATGATTGGTTACTTTTTAGATCAAAAGCATACATTTTGTTTAATTATGGGTAGTCAGATCACAACTATTGGACATTATATAAACGACTATTGGGTATTATATGTACGATTGGGTGCACGACTATTGGACCCCGCACGACTATTGGGCCCTCTCCCCTACTATTGTTTTGAAAGTTCAATGTCATGATATACTCTGTAAATTATTAATGTATTAATTTTTTATTTTTTATTTATATTAAAAAAAGATGATATCTCCAAGTACCCCGTCTCCTATTTTCAAAAAAAATCATAGAATAGAAGTCATACTGGTACCAGTACCAATCTCCCCTACCAGTACCCGTATCAGTACCAATCTCCTGGCAACCTTGGTAAATAGTGTCAGATAAGGGTGCGTAGATTACACCATTTGTCAAAGATATTCTCTCAAAATGGGCTCAAAACTAAATGGGGCATGGCATGAGTATACAAATTTCACCATTGCAAATATTTATTTGGCACTTGATAACACAAATTTACGCCTCTAGTGTTTTAAAATATCCGTTATGATACCCATTAAGTACGATTTTTTCTCATCAATTTGACAAACAGTTTCATAATAAGAATTGGTTAACGTGGCTATAAAAATAGGTTACCACAACAAACAGTTATTAAATATTGAGATTTCACTTCCAACCTTCAGCTATGAGTGGGCACAGTCGAGTTCGATAATTTTGAAAAATGGCCACAATGCAATTGAGATCTGATTTGGCGAGCCTATCTAAAGGCTTCAGGGACCAGTCTATAGCTTAAGAATAAAATGCCAGTGCCATTATTAGTTTACTTAAGGGGAGCTTCACATGCCCACTTCGGAAAAACAGATCTGTTCTGGAAATTTGTCCCTGTAGAAGCACTGATCGGGAAAATATCTCTAAATAAAAGTCCCCGATATCTTGTCAGCTTCTTCCCAATTTAGTCCTTAAAAACTGAAAAAAGACTTAAGTTTGGTTTGCAAGGAAATTCCACAGAAAAATATTTACTTCTATAAGATTATCTATAAACAACATTACAAAAGCAAATTGTCAATGTTCCAAAAATGATATTGTATCATTCACCATAAAATGCAGAACCTCTAAAAGTTAATCATACATAGACGGATTCAAAATACAAAATCTATTCAGAGCCTCCACGTGAGTCAGACTCAGAAGTACTTGAATTGTGGCATGACGAGCTTTGAACAATTCGACAAGCAGTGTGTAAAACCCAAGCTTTTATTTATAAACTTGCTAAAAGCTTCTTAACAGGTTAAATACTTTATGATGACTCTTGACCCTGGCATATTGTAGACTACGCAAGTTGGGTTTTAGTAAAAGGAACTAGAATTTGTAGCCAGCTAGACGTTGGCCTGTAAAAGATAAATTTTCTACAAGGAAAAAATAATCAGCTCGAAGATATTGTGCTTGCATCTTAACTCTAGATACAAAAGATTTTATTTTTAAGCAGATTATGACAGTGCATAATTGCTAACACACTTTATTTGGATATATGTTTTGCACAATGGTGGGCTGACAATCCTTCAACATATTATCCTAAAAGGTCATCAGGGAAGAACCATATGCAGCCCTTAATTTATACTGCACTGTTTTGCCTTAATAGAAAATGTATTTATCACGTGGTAGTTATCTGCCCACAATGAGTTAATAGAAAAAACTTTCTATAATCACGTGAGGGAAACATAGCTGATCTCTACCCCAGATGCTTATAGCATCAAGACAAAATTACCTAGGTCAGAGTGGGATTGATCAAAACTATCAGGTGTGTGTAGTGTCATTCTTTTTGCAAGTGGCAATTACCTGTGTTATAACAATCTTTGGGAAGGAGCTCTATGCTCCCGGCTGCAGTTGGAGGCAGCATTAATAGGCCTACTGGATTAACTGAAGGTCTCCCAGTCAGTCAATCTAAGACCGACAGAACAGTCAATTAAGTCCAAATCAGCCCCTTTAATGATAGGTGTAGCTGTACTCAATCTAAGTCTAAACCATATTAACATAGCAAAGCCTGAAAGTAATCAAAACAATGCAAGAAACTCGCTTCAAATAATAGAAAACACCTATCATAAAAAGGGCTGAATTAACTTCAGTGGAATAGAGACAAACTGAACCAACAAAACATGAAATAAGAGTAAGGAACTACGGAAAGCACACAACAAAAAAGAGTAGATAAAGAACCTACAATAAAATTTGAAACATTCTGGCATTTTTATCACAAGAAATTATTTAAAATTTAGTCAACGAAGTGGTCATTCAGCATTCATCCGTGGTTGCATTTCTAAACCTTTTTGTTACATGCACCTTGAAACACTTAAGACAATTAAATGCAACAGATATAATCAGCAATATCCAATACAGAGCAAATATAATAAAAAATTCTTAATAAACTGAGACTAAATGTACAACAGAAAATATTAAATATTAAATACAAAGCTAACAGCCCTAATAAAAATTCCAAAAACATCCCTGCAAAAGCTATGTAAAGAACAAAATGGTGTTGAAGTCTTTAATTAACTTTAATATTAATCAAACATCTAATCAATCGATCAAAGTGAAAATAACAGCTACGAGTTCTAACAAACAAAGCCACAATACAAAACACAGAATTCAAATAAGCTTCTGGTTGCATCTTAAGTCTTATTACTTTCTATGCCAGATATTTAAGTCTCGTTCAGATAGCACTCAATGGAGTGGAAGTAGATTACATATCTCTCTCCATTTTTAGTATTAAAGTTTTAAACTTAGTAAACATAAGTCACTTATCAAATAGGACTAGATACCAATATGGTAAGCGAACTGGGAACAAACTCCACCCATGACTTTCAAAGTTGCCTTTTTAATAAATATCCTTTTGTATACTGTTAAAATTATTCTTCTTCCTCGGCTTCTTCTAACCATTTCACAAAAGGCTCCAGAGACTTCACAAAAGTTTGTCTGCAAAAGCCAATTTTCATATCAGATCCAACTCTTACAATCACAAGCAGAAAAAGCATGCACTGTTTCCTAATAATGCACTTGTTAGACTGAAGTAAAAATATGCCAGTCTGCCGTTACCTGCCCTTTGGGTTGCTGCCTTTACGAAACCACATCAGAATAGTATCTTCAGCAAGAACATCCTGCTCATAGAGTGACCTTACAATTTCAGGAAAGAGTTTCATAAGCTTGGCGTCCTCATAACACTGAATTTGGACCTTGTAAATTAACTCCAACTCAAGTTTTCCAGATGTGCAAAAAGTATTAAGAAGTTTTGCCCATGCCTTGACCTGAAACATGATACGTAGAATAATTGTTTAGTACCTAAACATAACACATATGGCCATAAATTTCATTTGTATATCACATATAGATAATTACATGTTAGTAAATAGTTGAGACTTCACATCTTCAAAAGAAATTCAGTTAGCAACCAAATGAGGTCAATAAGACCTACAAGAAGAAACACAATGTCAAGCATTGGGGAACTATTAGCAATTCTGACAATCACAAAACAATTGGGTCCACTGGAGATGCAATGACATAGGGCACTTCCAATTATTCTCAAAATATAAGGCCAGATCAGTGCATAATAATTACTTTAATGATTACAGTTACTTGAAAATTAATATGTACATACTAATGACTCACGAGTTCCCCATGCATTGAACCCACCAAAAATATAAGGAAATAATCCGTGGAGCAATGCAAACTTTAACTAGGATATACCAGGGGTTGGGGCCCTAGCTTGGTTGGCTAAATCTTTCCTGTAGCAGGAGGTTGGTCACAAGTTCTAGTCTCCCCCACCCCCGTGGTACCGGAGGGTGTGTCGCACCAGCGCCGCCGGTCACGTTAAAAAGTTTACCAGGCGCACCTGCAGTTTATAGGGGGTCGTGCTACCCGATTCCTGCAGTCTAAAAAAAAAAAAAAAAAACTAGGATATACCAAAAAATAATAACAGACCATTTGATTACTAATGGTGATTGTATAACACCTACAGATCTACAGATTTAGGAGCCAAACAAATTAGGAGCCCAAGCACTAGAGTGGCTTTCACGTTGGCAGTAGCAAAAAGAAAACTACACTTCAAAATTCAAATCATAGAAACAACTATAAGCTAAGTTACCGAATCGGGTACGGGTACGGGTACGGTACGCCGATACGGCAAAATTTTTTTTTTGGGTGTGGGTACGTTTGGGTACGTCCGTACATAAAACATATAAAAATCATAATTATAGACATATTTGCAACCTAAAAAGTAAAAACAAGAATATTGTTAAGTAATACTGTAATAATAAATATTAAATATTAAATAATAAGTAACAAAAATTATATTATTATATTAAGTAATATTGTAATAATAAATATTAAATATTAAATAATAATCATTATAAATATAAATTTATAAAACAATTTATAATAATAAACATATTAATAAAAATATTGTTTATAAATTATTATATTAAGTAATATTGTTATAATATTTAATATTTATACAATATTAAATATTAAATAATAATCATTATAAATATAAATTTATAAAACAATTTATAATAATAAACTTATTAATAAAATATCGTTTATAAATTATAATAATAAATTAATAAATTAATAATCATATTAACTTTAACGAAAGTTTAATGTTTTTAAACTTTGGAAAAAAAAATAGAAAACCCTACGGCGGAAGGCGCGGAACTGAGAGGGCGCAGACAGTGACGGCACGAACAGATTGATGCCTGCAAGTTAACTCATCACCTCTTCCTACAGAAAACGTTGTGTTTTTCCTTCGTCTCTGTAAAAGCCTGCGAAAAACTCTTGAAACTCCCTTCGTCTCTGCAGAAGCTCGTGAAAAATCCGTCAAACTGCTGCATTATGTTTTTGCTTTCAGGTTTTCCACGTTTTACCATATGAAAAAGTCAAAAAGGCTTCAAAATCTGCGCTGGGAGGTTTGGAATCGGGTCAAATATGCCACGTCGACCTGGAAAATGTCGAGATTCGTCCAGCTGTTGGAAAAACGTTTCAGGCTTAAAATTTCCAAACCCTACCCAATTTCACAGAGTATTTGACACATATCCGATTCGGATACGTACCGTACCCGGAATCGGCCTTCAAACCCCACGATTCGGTAACATAGACTATAAGGCAGAGAGAAGAACAGTAGATTTCCCAGGTTTCTTAACCTAAAGTTTTACCCTGGATTTTTTAGAGTTGAATCTAAAACTCAAAATTCTGATTTTGCAGGATTAAAACAAAACATTTTGTTCATGTAAATATAAACTCCATGCTTTCACATATACTCTTAAAATATATGGCATTCAAATATGTATAGGTATTTAGATATTTAAATTATATATTCTAGATTATGTGCTGTATAAAATTTTAAAATGGAGCATAATGTAAATGATATAATTTAAATATTTAATTACTAATTATTAAATACAAAAAACAAAGAAAAAACAATTAACTGCCTTTGGAACTGCCTTAATGCATATACATTAGACTCATCTTAAAAGGCATGTATGAAAAATGACAAAAAAAATATCAAGACAGGTTTAAAACAATAAATTACTCTGGATAAATGCTTTGACAAAGACAAGGAAGGCTCTAATGCTACTTTGAGTTTTAATTTCCATAGATATACGACACTCCCAAAGATATAAAATGTATAGCATAACTAGTACAGAACTATCATAACCCTAACCTGCCATGCCAAAAGGTTTCCATAGGTCTCGGCACCCATGTCATTTACAAGGGGACTTATGCACGTGTTCACTAATACTCACATGCACTGGCAAGTGTCAATATCATATTTTAAGTAGTTCTCTTCACCTAGAGTGTGATGCACCTCTTGATGCAAATTAATGACATTGTAAGTAAAAAAAAACGTATTTAAAATAAAATCAAAATTTAATTAATGATGGTTATATGGTTATACTTTGTTTATTGTTATTTGGCATTATTTTTATCACCATGCACACTGCATTTGCTCACCATGAACCATCCCCATCTTATATAGCTCTGATACTTTTTTGTTAGAAGGAAGAAAAGACTTGAACAGAAGTGGATATTAAACAAGTGGTTTATAATTACTAACCTGACGCAATGCCAAATTTGCATTTTGCTGTTGGTTCTTGCCAGACCACTGTACAGAATCCATAAGAGCATCCCATAAGAGACGCACAATTTCAATGTCAGGCAAATTTGACTCTTTATGGCGTTGTTTTACATTTTCAATCACATCATCAATATCACTATTTTCAGTAATCAGGGTCATTAATGCAGCCTTCAATTCCTTCAACTTTACATCAAAGATTTTCTTTGCGTTGTAATCAACAAGAGCTCCAAGACCCTCCTTGCTGTCACAATCAATAATATGAGTCAGTAAAAATCAGCTTTGAAAACTACTAATGTCAGGTAAACAAAATATTTTACTTGATGCCAAACACCTTGCTACCTGAAGTGCTCCGCAAATGCCTCAGTAGTACGCTTCTGCACTGGAAACAATTCCAGGAGACTATCTTCCATTTTCCCTCTCTTCAGCAGTCCTATGAGATCATCAAGGCTGTTATCCACCAAGTACTCCTTAAAAAATTCTGTAATGAATGAAAGCACAATGCCTTTGGCCACAAGATTGTCTTTAAGAAGAGGTTGAAAAACAGTTTCTGGTGGTAGCCCAGACAGTTTCTGAGAGAAAGTAAGTGCACTGAAAATAGCCAGCTTCTTTCTTTCATTATCTTCAAACAGTTCAAGTGACTGCAGGAACTTTCGCATAACATTTTCAAGATTCTTGATTAGAAAAGGTCTCCTGCGTAGTATCTTCTGTATGTAAAGAACAGATGGCAAGATACTCTGCCTTGAAGGTTCACAATTCAAAATAGCAAAGGTATGCCGATCACATTCTTCGGGTTTTATGGTACCAGGTTGTGTGCGACCTCCTGTGAAGACCACCTGCAAAAAAATTCATACATGTCAGCATTAATGTGTAGTTACAATAACAGATATCAAAAAATTAATAATTACTGAGTAAATCAAAATAGAAAAATTGAATAAATCGGCAAACCAAAAGATTAAAGATTTTTTCAAAAAATTGGAATTCGATCAGGTAAATTTGAGTAGTATTAGGGTTAGTTAAAAATTGTGGTTAGGGTAAGGGTTAGCAAAAAAAAATTAGAAAAAAATAGCAGCAGAAGTCAAAAACAGAGAAACCCTAATTTTTAACAAAATCACAAGATGTGATTGTTTGCTAATTAAATTGTTTATTAATATCGTGATTTTCTGGCAATTTTTCAGGAAAATTTTGTTTTCTGATAAATCACAATTTATCAAAAACTTTAAGCGATACTTGCTACTAAAGGTGTAAATCATATAAAAAAAGTAATTTAATTCTATGGCTAATAATCTAATTTAAGGTGAACACGGTGACACATAACTTCAGTAGCAGCAGAATTAGTAAGTGTCAACAAGGCAAAACTAGTCTTTTTGTTTCTACATCAAAATATTGAGAAAACTCCCATGCCAGGTTTCTAAAATTGCAAACTACCATTCTAAAGAGAGACTTATTCCAACACACTATGTAGAGGGTTAATCTTCAGAAAGAAGTGATACCGCATTACAAATAAGGGCTTGAATTTCTATGGCTTCAAATAATGCCAACACTGAATTTCTATGGCTTCAAATAATGCCAACACTAAGATTCCACCAAAACTAAACCTCAAAAGACAATAGCCAAGAATAAAAGATGTCAATGGACACAATCCAGTTTTCCAAACAGATATTGCCAAAATGGAACAAACATAGCTTCCATCCAAGCAATAAATAATAACCCAAACAAAGAGGCATGTCAAGCAAATCAGACAAATTCAAACCTCAAAAAAGGTGTCACCATATCTTGAGAAATCGAGATCTGCAGACTCAATGCTCTTGGCAATAAGTTCCTGAAAAAAGCAAATGCCATTTAGCTCAAATCACAGTTCTAAATTTAATTTTTTCTTTGAAAATGAAGCTTGGCAAATCTCACTGGCCGATTACAATTTCTACTATTAGTTTCACTCAACTGTACACAATAAGTCTTAACACTGCATGTAAAACAACCTACCAAGTCACCATCATGCTCAAGGTAGATCTGCACCACTGCATCCGCAAATGTTGCGGGGTCCAAGGGAGCTGCAATATTCCGTTTGCGGGTCTTAATCCGCGCACCGCTGCATTTTAGAAAAATTAATAGAGGGATAACAATATTGAACTGAAAAGTGAAAACTAATTTGAAATCTTAGATTAGCCCCTAGTATTATTTACTTACATGAGAAATGGATTGGAAAAGGAGCCCAAAAAGAACAAATACAAGAAAACTTGTCAAATAATTAAAATTTAAAGATGCACAGTAGCAAATCAAATCTAGATAAGGATAGTCAATAATTACTAGATCAGTTCAAGGAATCACGGGCTATTTTCAATTAGAAAATTTCAAGTATACTCAAATGCAAAAGCACAGGACCTCATGCACCTTCTATAATTAGATTCTATTATTTTGGTTCCCATTTATCATGAAGTGAACTTACTGGAGACAAATGTAAAAAGATCATGCATAAGTACTACATAACAAAATAATTACAAATTAATCTAATCCAAATACAAATTGAAGTCAAGGATAGCGTTACCATATGTAATCTCTGTTATATTTATCTGCTGCATTTAGCTTAAATCCAATATTAGAAAAAACTTAGGAACTGAATTGAATAACCAATACCATCAAGAATACCATGCCTTTGATTATAGATTTACTGACAAATAAAAAAACATTATCTTCAAAAGCCAGCTTGTAACTATTTAATATTGAAACACTAGTATTACAAGTGTGCAAAGTATACAGGAATATAAATGACTTACCCAAGAGTGGGCTTCTCCTTCGAGCTGCAATTAAAAGAGAAATGATAAATGTTAAAATCCACGACACCCTAATAGATTCAACTTATAATTCAACCAAAATTTAAATAAAACAATTCAAACATTTGCAAAAGAACCAAATCAAAACGGGTAACTATCCAGATAACAGTACAGTGACTATTGCAGAGCAAACTCTGGTCTCTTGTCAAGCATAAGCAATTTAAAAATTAAAACAAAAGATCTCATTAAATAGAGTGGATAATTATTTTGAATATGCAAGTGTTAAGACCATAAAAAAGAGAGCAGAAAAATTAGAAAGAGGGATAAATATGAACTTTCCATATAACTTGGCAAATCAAGAATACATTTTTTTAATCAAAAACACTAACAATAGTTGAATAAAACATTTAATCTGTGTTGACAGCTACATTTTATACCCAGAAACAGCTTGCTCTTTTGAGGGGTGTATCCATGACTGTGGTTTGTCACAAGAGGAACATTGAAGGCTGACATTGTTGATTAATAATTATATCTAATTCTCAGTAATAACAAAAATATATCTTTTCCAAGTATATTCAAGCCTCAGCGTGGATCTGAAATATTCCTAGAGATATCCAAAGGACTCAAGATGGCGTTCCCACAAGTGCAAGAACATAGCTACTGGAACTTTTAATATTTTGAATAGATATTGGAAACAATCAGATCCATGTTAAGATGGATTCACTAAGAACTTAAACTAATTCTTCAAAAACTAATCAAAAGTGTCAAAAATGAGCAAACCTATGGAAATACCACTCCCTTTGAAACTTATAACAAGTTGAATTAAAATTTATGTTCTACACCATTGTAATATTGTCCTTCCAAGTTCATTGCAACATGTGATTCTAAAGTAGCATAGACCAAGATGCTAGGAAAACGGAATAAAAGAAAAGAACCACCAGAAAGAGCACATCATATACTTTTTTAGATCAGGTCCAGCCAACCATAAATCAGTAATGTAGAACAAGTTTCAATAAAAAAATCATCATATGCCAATAGCTCTAAGATCCAGAGTAAAATATGCTGAATCAATTAGAAAACAGCTAATACCAAAATCCCACCAATCAACCAATCGTCAAAACCATCCGTCAAAGTACAGTTTCGGTAAAAGAATTCATTGAAGTAATGGAAATTGTGTCCTAATGCATTAATGACCTCCATGCATGCCAAAAAATCTGATGGTATAAAAAAACTAATTTTTTTAACCTGTTGTCCATATGCTTACAAAATGGTAGAATTATACACAACTAAGCTGTAGCTACAAAAATGATTGAAAACTGCATACCCACATTATAAAAACTGATTGAAAAGCTTCAAACAAGCAAAAATAACATGCCGAATTAATCGAAGATGGAAAACCAAAACCGGCATAGATCTGCAAACCAAATGTTTATTTTCAAGTTCATATCATCATTCCAGACAAAACATTGTGAACATGTAACTAGACCTCAAAATAAAGCTTAGGAATTACCATTTTCATCCCCAAACATTGAGCAAAGGGCCATAAAAACTTTAATTGAGAAAACATATCAGGAACACATACAAATATCCCAAACCGTCTAACAAGGAACTGAAAGAGCATTCCTTGTAAAGGATAAATTAGCTCAAACACAAACAGAAGGAACAAAGAAGCCCTGACTTTGCTGATTAAAAATTTAACCCATAAAATAAAATTCATAAAAGATTAAAAATTGAATCAAAATAAAACCAACCCAGATCTTTAAGGTAAAAACCACAACCCAAACCCATAATCATTCTAATGAAAACTAACGTATAAACCCTAATGCAGAATAGCCATCCTCTATTGCAAACAAGAGACTGTAATTTGCCACTTCAAAAAGAGAGAGAGTGAAGCCCATATCTTAATACACAAAACCTACATCAAATCCAGTCACCCAAAATCGCCATATTCAAACCCTAGCAATTGACTAACGAGCCACTGAAAAACCCACATTCCGTATTAAAACAGCCCAACCCACAAGAAAATACATGTCATGATCCTTTCGTTGCAGTAATATGACAAAGCGTTTGCGTTTGAATACTTACCTCATAAACTAAGACTGGGAAGAATCAAAAACCTCAAAAAATCGGAAGCCGAGAGGAGCAGCAAGAAACTCCGAAACCCCAAAAAAGTAATCTAATGAAATGAGCCCCAAAAAATCCTTCCAAGAAATCGGAAATATTTCTCTTCTACACCAAGATGCTCTGCCCCCTCGCTGGCCTCGCCCTTTTTAGAAATGAAAAGGGTGAAAAAGAAATCAGTTCATGCATAGAAAAGGATCCACTAACTAGACTAAATGAAATGTATCTCAAATGAGAACAAATTCGAATTTGGATTTTGGAATTTTAACTAGATTTGGAGCTTTTTATTTCTGGACTGGATAGCAATGTGTTTATATTGGGACAAGTGGTAAGATAGGCAAAGAATAGCTTTGATTTCTTAAAAATATTGTTTTGGAATTTGTACGGAAATAAACCTCACCCTACATTATTTGTTTAGATGTTGTAATTGGAACAATAAATTAATCTATATAATTACTATGAATTTTTATTAGGTTTGGGTAGTCTAGGCTATATAATTAATTTAAAAATAATTAATTAGAGGGTCATAGTTGAGAATTAAAATTGTTGAGTTTAATTAATGTGGAGAATGTGAATTAAAAATAAATATCTTTAATTTGATAGTTATTAAATGTATGAAGAATAAAGAAGATTTGAATTTATTAAGATTTCAGATTGAGGATAGTTCATTTCATAGTAGTAATTATTTTGAAATTAAAATTTTATGTTGATTACATGCAAAGATGAATCTAATTATTCAAATCCACAACTATGAACTTGTCATGTACCCATTAACTTGATCTATGTGATTTGTAGACTATGTTTCTTCACTTGCCATACAGTACCTTGGATCCTTCTATATTTCTTGATATCTACCAGGGTTGGCACTATTGATAAATATCTTTACTAGATTTTCATACAATTGAGTCATGAGGGCTTTTGGCCTTGATGAAACCCTTGAGAATACATAAAATCAAAGATAGTGTTCTTCAACCATCTAAATTCTCTTAAAATTATTATGCAATGTTAGATTCATGTTAAGCAACAGATAAAGTGTGTAGATGTAAATGATATTCAATTTATTTGCTTTATTTTCAAATCTTCTAAATGCATTGAATACCTTTAAATACAAGGACATAGCAACATGTCATGTAAATGTGTGTTTAGTTAACCCTAAGCAACAAGGGTAAAGGTGGGAAGTTGGTCAAATTTGAATTTTTAATTTTTAATTAGGGAAGGACAACCCCATGACAGTGAAGAAGCATTAGAAAAAAATTGGGGCTAGATCATAATGGATTGCATGTGTATAGGAATGAGTGGAACATGGGAGTAATAAATAAGTGGATAAATGAATGTATAAGGGTGTGTGAATGTGGGAAACAGGATAAGTGGTAGGTGTATAGAAAGATGTGTAACGAAATGGGTGAATAATATAGAGCAAGGGACCTAACTTTGTACAAAATTATGTTGTTTGTCAATATGTGTGTGTATTAAAGCATTCCCTTCAAAATGGGTACAAAACTAAATAGGAAATGGCATGTGTATGTAAATTTCACCATTACATTTTGTCCCCACTTTAAGGTGCATGTGAATCCTAAAAAGATTATGCATCTAAGAGCATGTGGCACTCACAAACATGCATGTAAAGTAAATACTAGACACTCAAAGGATATAACCACAAGGTCTATATCAAGTAATGGACCCAGTGAGGATATAGCCATTTGCCTTTTATATGTATTTTATCTATGAGATGAGTCTCTTAAGGGCTTGTAATCACCTATATATGTAAATGTAGGAGTGTTAGTGACAAGATATGCCTCCCCCCTCGATCCCTCCCCCCATAATTGGGTGCATCAACACGATACCTGGAATTGTCGAAAGGGGAAAACAATACATGAAAAGTAAATGTGACCTAAGTATGTAATCATGTGAGTATATAAGTGTCACGTCTCATACTTTGATGCTATTTTGACCATGACTTATTTTGATAATGTTTGACCATGACTTATTTTGATAATGTTTGACCATGACTTTATGGGATTTAATATACGAATGATGATACTATGCTTTGATGTATGGGAATGTAGAAAAATAATTGTTTTCTTTCAAGAATTATGAGTGCATTTATATAAAATAGGAATGTTGATTTAATTTTTAAATTTACGTTTCTACAATGGTTACTAATACACTTTTGTTTTTGCACGCCTGAGTGCAATTGAGTGGCAGGTGATCGAAGGCCAAGAGTGTGATTGAGGAAAAGAAGGTTAGCTTCCCGACAGGGTAAAAGAGGAGAAGCTCTCGATTACGCACACACCACTTAAAGCATGTAGCTACATTAGGTCATGTTTGTTTCTCAATGTGATTGCGTGAAAATGAATGCATAGCAAATTTAAATTACGGTTTAATTAACCTTAGAAATTGTGGAAATAATATGGCTTATTCTATTTTAATTATTCCTCATTTATATTTGAGCAACAAAAGGAAAAATCTGTTTTAAAAGAAATATAATTAAAAATAAAACAAAATAAATAAAAGAATAGAATAATGTGTTTTGCATAAATGAAATTTTAATTATAAATAAAACAAAATAAATAAAAGAATAGAATATTGTGTTTTGCATAAATGAAATTTTAGGTTTGCATAAAAGGGGATATAATTCTGTTTTGTATATAATTTTCCAAAAATAATGAGGAATGAACAGCCCGAGAGAACATTGGGCTCTGGAAATTCTGTCTTAAAATCAACAAAGCAGATGGCATGTGGCAATCCTTAGAAATTGCATGAGAATTTTATCTGTCATCTGGAAATTTCATGCATGATCCTCGAAAAGAGGTAGAGAGCTTTAAGAGAGAAAAGAGGACTTCGAATGAGTCATATCGAGAGTTCTGGAACAGAGACAAAGAAGGTATTGCTGGGCTTCTGCATAGGAAGCAAAAATTTGCCAGGTTCTTTTCATACTTTGCCTTCTTTAATTTAAAATGGCAGTAAGGAAATGGAAGGAATGTAATGCTTTATTCCATAATATGAGTACAAACAACTGAGAAATCTTTCCAATTTTCGTTTTTAAATCTGGGAATTGCTTACTTCTTTTTGTTGCAAAATAGAATACACATACTTTCTTTAATTAGGGTTTTTATTCTGTTGCAAATTCTGCAATTTATTAAACTGCTCTGAAGCATAACTGTAAATATATGCATATATGGTCTGCATAAAAACTCTGTCATCTGGATAAATTCAAAATGTCTTTGAGATAAATTCGAATGTAGTTTATACTGGGCAAAATGTCTTCTCTTTTTCTGAGTTTTGAAATTGCTATCCATAGGAAGAGGAAGGGAGTAATTCCCTTGTCCTCCCCATGGGAAGGACGCTGTGAGAGGCTCGCGCCCTCCACAGGCGGCTGTGGAGGAGGCGCGAGCCCCTCACAGCCCGCCCCCTCCCCATGGGAGGGGCAAGGGCTTCCCTAAGCCCTACGATGCTCAATGCCAATAAGGAAACCCTGTAAAATGCCCTGTTCTGTGTGCACGGCCACTGAATTCTTTGAATAGTTTTAAAAACCAGAATTTCTTTCTTCAAATTACACACAGCTGTACATGAATTTTTAACACACACATATATATATATAAATATATATATATATGTATATATACATATACATTTGGATGTATATACATACATATATATATATATATATATATATATATATATATATATATATATATATATATATATATATATATATATATATATATATATATATATATATATATATATATATATATATATATATATATATATATATATATATACATATATATATTGATATCCATGCCATATGTGTGCCAAAATGCAAGTTGAAATAGGAAAATCATTTCCAGAAATTAGTATGAACTCTGTTAATTATACACAAATATCTCAGAATTGTTAAACCTGAAACAAGAACAGAAATGTCTTGAGAAACCATGTAAACTGGAAAGCATCTCGATATCCATGCTTATATGTGCCAAAATACAAGTTGAAAATAGGGAAAATCATTTCCAGAAAGTAGTATGAACTCTGTTAATTATACATAAAGATCTCAGAATTGTTAAACTTGAAACAAGAACATAACTGTTTTGAAGAAACCATGTAAACTGGAAAGCATCTTAATTACTTAAACTTACACTTACTTATAGCAGAACAAACCTGAGTAAAGGAATACAACATCAAAATTTGAACAAAAGATTATCTTTCAAACCTCAGAATTTATGAATAAATTGCACTGTTCAGTATATTATTATTACTCTGTAACCTGTATTGAAATTGGGAATTAAACTGTCAGTCAGCCTGAGCTTGGAAGGAATAGAAATGCATACTAAAAACAGAAAACACTGTTCTTTCTTTCTATTAGTGCATTGAAAAGTATGAAGATATATATATGTTCTTCTTTAAAACAGAGCCTTTATCCAAATCAAAAGGGTTACTTGCCAAAGAATAAATGACATTTTACTACTGAAATTACAAAGGAGGTTCTGAATTTCATATTTGAAAATTCTTTTAGAAATAATTGAATGATTGAAAACATGTACTTCACTATGGTAACTTCCGGGACAGGGTGTCGAAGGTGGGCCAACAGAGATGGTAGTATTACCTTTTCTAAACTACCATTTACTTGTATTATTTATGCTTGGCCAAGCACTGTACCATTGAAATAGATGGATTTTTTTTTAAAAGCCTAGAAACATATATGTATTTGAGTCTCTGCCACCTCTTGTTGCAAGAAATGTGTTTATTTCTCATGTTAGAAATGCATATAGGCATCAGGCACGCATCGAGAGTTCCCTCCTATTTTACCGTTTCGGGTTGCTAGGCTCCTTTATGCAGGGTCGGGGATTCCTTCGAGTTAGGAAGGGACCCGGGGAAGTCATGGACTTCGTGGTTGGGCAGAAAAGGCGCCTGAATCACATTCTTGGCCCCAGCTCGCAAGAAGACCGAAGGTGTCACGGCGGTTGGTGGTTCCAAGTTTTATTTGCTATTAATGTACTTGTGTATTATTCAGCATTGGCTTGTGAAGCCCATTTTTAATATATATGTAATTGAAATTCTCTGTTGTAACTTTGAAATAGAAGTATGATTTGAAATGTAACATTGTTTTGAGGAGTTAAAGTTTTTATACTTAGCATAGAAAAGATGTTTCTATTAGAATTGTTGATTCTTCCAAGTAAGGTTGAATATATGTACATGAGAAAGTCATTTGAAATACTTATGTTTTGTATAATCTTGATACATTACATTGATGTATTTATTATATATATGAAATGCAATTTAAATTCTCTTTATTAATATCATTTGAAAGTGTTATGAACAATGTTGACTTCTTGGAAACCTTTTTATAATGGTTTGAATAAATTTAATACTCTTAATTTCTCTTTAATGCTGATTTAAATGGATTGAAAACACTCTTAATTTTCCGAGCGCTACATCTAGGTATTAGAGCCATAGGTTCAACACTCGGACCTTAAGACTTCTACGCTATAGGTTGCAATGTGAACCTGTTGATGACCTAAATTTCTAAGAGCATCGAGTGAATTAGCACCCTATCTTGGGTCGAAGATTTCTTTGATGGGTTGGAACCTCAATGAGTCCTGGATGTTTAAGTTGAGAACCAAGAAGATTAGACATGGTATGACTATATTAGTTGAGAGTACTCATCAGTTTAGTGGCATTTTCAAAAGAATCCTTAGTAGGAAAATGTCATGGTCAAAGCAAGGATTGGAGATTGTACCTTTAAAAAGGGTTGAGACATTGTGATGGATATATCTAAGCCAAGATGGCTAAGACATGATGACAACCCGTGAAGTGATGATGTAGAATAGAGAAATATTGAGAAAAGAGGTCTCTTGAGGACATAAAAGGTGAATGACTATGATCTAAAAGGTTAAGTTACAAGGTTACTAGAGGTAAAAATAAAATATGCATATATTAAGACAAGTAGAAAGAACAATCACCTACGACCATTAATGATTAGATGATGCCTTAAGGAAGAAGAGAATCCAAGAAGGATGTCTACAATGGTAAAGGTATTTGATTATGAGAAAGCTAATTTTTAGGTGATAATTGTTCTTTCCTAATCGGGATGTGTGTATGATCCTTGAGATCTTTAGTAAATACAAGTTAAGCTTCCTTAGGAGTCTTCGATATGGTCCTAAGAGAAAAAAAAAATAAAAAAATTCAAATAAGTTATCATTGTTAGCCTTATTGACAGGGCATGAGTTTTGATCTTGTGAGACCTTATGAGTCCTATATGCTGGATTTATATAAATGATATATTTACGAATATGCACTTTACATATATTGTGCGAGTAATACACTCTTGTGTGATTTATATTTGGTGTGAGGAATGCATCTTGTGAGCTAGGCACTTTGCATATATACATGTATAATGTGTGAGTAATGCACTCCTGTTTGATTTATATTTGGTGTGAGTAATGCATCGTGTGAATAGGCACTTTGCATATATACATGTACAATGTGAGAGTAATACATCGTGTGAGTTAGGCACTTTGCATATATATACATGTATAATGTGCGCGTAATGCACTTATGATTATCTATGGTTAGTGCGAGTAAAGCGCTCAAGCTTGTTCTTCATATTATGTTAGAGATGGTATACTTACCTTGTGTAAGTGACGCACTTGAATAATTTTTGTTTTCATATCCCGTGTGTGTGTGTTTTGGCATATTTATTTGTGCGAATGAGAACTTCAGGTAATTAATGTGTGAATGTTGTACTAATGCGTTATCCATATGAATGGTGTATATCTATAAAGTGGGAATTGGTAATTGCTTTTCATTGTGAATGAAGCATTTGGATACCTTGGGTTGTGGATGTTCGCTAGTGTTTGACCATGTGTGTCATTACGTGGCGATTGAAGTTCCCTTGAAAGGAATGCAATTTTTGTTGTTTGGCATCTTCAACGATGTTGGATGATGAAGTAGAATGGATCTCTTATTTTGTGTGACTGGGTCTTAGATGACTCACTGTACACTATGATTGAATGTGCTCTCTTACTTACATCGAATTTTGAAACCTAGGTATGGTTGGGTATTGTACTCCCTCTCTGATGACTAGAGTTAGTCACACAGTTCATATGTTATGTAACTTGAAAAATTTGATATCTTATTTATTTATTTACTTATTTATTTTATTGTTTTTGCTCAATTTATTGAATGGCGTGAAGGCCAAAGATGAATTTTTATTTATGTGCATGAGTAAGTATAGCCATCGAATTTTTGATACTTATTTATCTTGCAACCATTATGGTCATGTGTGAATTATTGTTGAAATGGTACACATTTTATGCCTTATTGTTGAAATCGACTTTTCTTTTCCTTGGATTGATTTAATTTTTCTAAATGGTGGCTATGCTTGAATGTTTTAAATTGATGGTCAAGTTTCATGTTATGTGCTCTATCATGTCCATGATGGACCTCTGATAGATCGTATGAGGGGGTATAATACAGAGAGTGCTTCAGTTCCTGGTATGTATGTTGATAGAATTACGATAGATTGAATTCCTTAATACGCTGTCTGATACAAGTATTTAATTTTGAAATAATAATAAAGTTTTGAACACTGGTGTTGCTATGGGCCTATTATTTATGTATATCTTGTTGGTATTACTATATGAGAGGACACCGTGTCCAGATAGTACAAAGGAAATTTGAGAATATGCTTTATGGATTGATTCCTAAGTATATCCCTTGAGTTTTGAGGAAGAACTTGTTTAGTTTATATTAAAATAATGGGTAGTGGTAGGAGGAATGTTAGTTGAGAAAGCAAAGTAGTTGTGTAGTGAACTTCAGTTAAGGTGGATGCAATGGAACACAAATGGAAAGTAGAGAGATGTTGTAGGTGGTAAAAGGGTAGAGCAAAGAAACACTTTGGCAACACGTATTATTAGATCAGAAGAAGATATTTTAGGATGGATAAGGGCATAGGAATGGAAATTTCTCATAGCTATGTATTAATTAATAAAATGTGAGATGTTGTGGTAACATAAAGTTTGAATGTAAGAATGAAAGACTAAAATGACAATAAAATAGCAATGGAAGTTGAAAGGGAGGAGAAACCCTTGAGATTAGAAAAATAGTGGGGGATGAGAAGAGAAAGGCAAGATTGGAAATGTTGATTGAAGTTTGATATATAGAGTGAATTGTTTAAAAAAAGGGGGGATAATAAAAGTGTTGTAAAACTAAAAAAAATGGATGAGGAAGTTACTCAAAGATGTTCTAAACTAGAATAAACCAATAGCTAGTAATGGAAAGATGAAAAAGATGAAATCAATGAAGTGTAATTCAAGTAAGATGAAGGGCACTAAATATATATAAGAAGAGAAAGTTCAAAAATTAGAATTGTCAAGGAATGGATTGCAAGTGACCTAGTCTCAGTATAGTCGGTGTGCACGATGGTTTGGACCTCGTTGGAGCACCTTTGCAGTTGTTTTTCTATTTTGTAATTTATATGTGAGGTAAATAAATTGGATAATAATAGATAATCTTTGTTGAGCCTTCTCGAAGGCAGGAAACCTAAGAAGGGATGTTTTAAAGGAAAGAATGTTCATTATGGTACTAGACTTTGGGAAAGTTGATGATTGAGGATATGGGTCTTGTAGAATCCACGAGATTTTTGAAGAACAAAAAGTTGAGATGCCTTAAGGGGCCTTCAATGGTAAGGATGTTTAGATAAGTTTTGTCTTGCAGACAAGGTATGAATGATTGATAGGGTGGATCCTCTATGCCTGATTGTTTTTCTTTTAGTAAAGGTACTTACATGTGTATGATATGAGAATGGTGCTTGTGCAATAATGCACTTCTCATGCTTTGTGCAATGACACTTCTGTATGGGTGTTTGTACTCATAGCATAGAAAATTGTTTCCTTAACTACACTGATACTTATGCTTGAACGAGAAATGTTCTCTATACTTATACTAATGAGAGTGAATAAATTCTTAAGCTCGAAAGATGTGATGTTATTCTTGTAAGCTCTGGTGCAAGAGCTATTTGTTACTTGGATATATAATTGGATGGTAGTAATACCATATGTGTGGTGTGCATGACTGGCACACTTAGCAGGATTCAGGGGTGGTGCTAGCGGAGCCCACCAGGATTCTGGGAGGCGCAACGTTAAGTTGTGGAACCATGATATTGTGGAGTACAGGGTCCAGTGGGACCAATATTCGATGGATAAATCATAATACCACCTAGGAAAATACAGATGACATTAACAGATCTTTTCCTCATTTGAGATTATAGCTTACTTTTCTTTTGATGCATATTGTGACTATGATACACTGATACTTCAAACTCCATTGTGTAGATTTGCTTTTAGACATCGAGACGATGTCTCTTCTCAAGAGGGGAAGGATGTCACGTCTCATACTTTGATGCTATTTTGACCATGACTTTATGGGATTTAATATACGAATGATGATACTATGCTTTGATGTATGGGAATGTAGAAAAATAATTGTTTTCTTTCAAGAATTATGAGTGCATTTATATAAAATAGGAATGTTGATTTAATTTTTAAATTTACGTTTCTACAATGGTTACTAATACACTTTTGTTTTTGCACGCCTGAGTGCAATTGAGTGGCAGGTGATCGAAGGCCAAGGTGATCGAAGGCCAAGAGTGTGATTGAGGAAAAGAAGGTTAGCTTCCCGACAGGGTAAAAGAGGAGAAGCTCTCGATTACGCACACACCACTTAAAGCATGTAGCTGCATTAGGTCATGTTTGTTTCTCAATGTGATTGCGTGAAAATGAATGCATAGCAAATTTAAATTACGGTTTAATTAACCTTAGAAATTATGGAAATAATATGGCTTATTCTATTTTAATTATTCCTCATTTATATTTGAGCAACAAAAGGAAAAATCTGTTTTAAAAGAAATATAATTAAAAATAAAACAAAATAAATAAAAGAATAGAATAATGTGTTTTGCATAAATGAAATTTTAATTATAAATAAAACAAAATAAATAAAAGAATAGAATATTGTGTTTTGCATAAATGAAATTTTAGGTTTGCATAAAAGGGGATATAATTCTGTTTTGTATATAATTTTCCAAAAATAATGAGGAATGAACAGCCCGAGAGAACATTGGGCTCTGGAAATTCTGTCTTAAAATCAACAAAGCAGATGGCATGTGGCAATCCTTAGAAATTGCATGAGAATTTTATCTGTCATCTGGAAATTTCATGCATGATCCTCGAAAAGAGGTAGAGAGCTTTAAGAGAGAAAAGAGGACTTCGAATGAGTCATATCCGAGAGTTCTGGAACAAAGACAAAGAAGGTATTGCTGGGCTTCTGCATAGGAAGCAAAAATTTGCCAGGTTCTTTTCATACTTTGCCTTCTTTAATTTAAAATGGCAGTAAGGAAATGGAAGGAATGTAATGCTTTATTCCATAATATGAGTACGAACAACTGAGAAATCTTTCCAATTTTCATTTTTAAATATGGGAATTGCTTACTTCTTTTTGTTGCAAAATAGAATACACATACTTTTCTTATTAATTAGGGTTTTTATTCTGTTGCAAATTCTGCAATTTATTAAACTGCTCTGAAGCATAACTGTAAATATATGCATATATGGTCTGCATAAAAACTCTGTCATCTGGATAAATTCAAAATGTCTTTGAGATAAATTCGAATGCAGTTTATACTGGGCAAAATGTCTTCTCTTTTTCTGAGTTTTGAAATTGCTATCCATAGGAAGAGGAAGGGAGTAATTCCCTTGTCCTCCCCATGGGAAGGATGCGACCTGTGAGAGGCTCGCGCCCTCCACAGGCTGCGGCCTGTGGAGGAGGCGCGAGCCCCTCACAGCCCCCCCTCCCCATGGGAGGGGCAAGGGCTTCCCTAAGCCCTTACGATGCTCAATGCCAGTAAGGAAACCCTATAAAATGCCCTGTTCTGTGTGCACGGCCAGTGAATTCTTTGAATAGTTTTAAAAACCAGAATTTCTTTCTTCAAATTACACACAGCTATACATGAATTTTTAACACACACATATATATATATAAATATATATATATATGTATGTATACATATACATTTGGTTGTATATACATACATATATATATATTTATATATATACATATATATATTGATATCCATGCATATATGTGCCAAAATGCAAGTTGAAACAGGAAAATCATTTCCAAAAATTAGTATGAACTCTGTTAATTATACACAAATATCTCAGAATTGTTAAACCTGAAACAAGAACAGAAATGTCTTGAGAAACCATGTAAACTGGAAAGCATCTCGATATTCATGCTTATATGTGCCAAAATACAAGTTGAAAACAGGGAAAATCATTTCCAAAAAGTAGTATGAACTCTGTTAATTATACATAAAGATCTCAGAATTGTTAAACTTGAAACAAGAACATAACTGTTTTGAAGAAACCATGTAAACTGGAAAGCATCTTAATTACTTAAACTTACACTTACTTACAGCAGAACAAACCTGAGTAAAGGAATACAACATCAAAATTTGAACAAAAGATTATCTTTCAAACCTCAGAATTTATGAATAAATTGCACTGTTCAATATATTATTATTACTCTGTAACCTGTATTGAAATTGGGAATTAAACTGTCAGTCAGCCTGAGCTTGGAAGGAATAGAAATGCATACTGAAAACAGAAAACACTGTTCTTTCTTTCTATTAGTGCATTGAAAAGTATGAAGATATATATATGTTCTTCTTTAAAACAGAGCCTTTATCCAAATCAAAAGGGTTACTTGCCAAAGAATAAATGACATTTTACTACTGAAATTACAAAGGAGGTTCTGAATTTCATATTTGAAAATTCTTTTAGAAATAATTGAATGATTGAAAACATGTACTTCACTATGGTAACCTCCGGGACAAGGTGCCGAAGGTGGGCCAACAGAGACGGTAGTATTACCTTTTCTAAACTACCATTTACTTGTATTATGTATGCTTGGCCAAGCACTGTACCATTGAAATAGATGGATTTTTTTTTTTAAAAGCCTAGAAACATATATGTATTTGAGTCTTTGCCACCTCCTGTTGCAAGAAATGTGTTTATTTCTCATGTTAGAAATGCATATAGGCATCAGGCACGCATCGAGAGTTCCCTCCTGTTTTATTGTTTTGGGTTGCTAGGCTCCTTTATGCAGGGCCGAGGATTCCTTCAAGTTAGGAAGGGACCCGGGGAAGTCATGGACTTCGTGGTTGGGCGGAAAAGGTGCCTGAATCACATTCTTGGCCCCAGCTCGCAAGAAGACCGAAGGTGTCACGGCGGTTGGTGGTTCCAAGTTTTATTTGCTATTAATGTACTTGTGTATTATTCAGCATTGGCTTGTGAAGCCCATTTTTAATATATATGTAATTGACATTCTCTATTGTAACTTTGAAATAGAAGTATGATTTGAAATGTAACATTGTTTTGAGGAGTTAAAGTTTTTATACTTAGCATAGAAAAGATGTTTCTATTAGAATTGTTGATTCTTCCAAGTAAGGTTGAATATATGTACATGAGAAAGTCATTTGAAATACTTATGTTTTGTATAATCTTGATACATTACATTGATGTATTTATTATATATATGAAATGCAATTTAAATTCTCTTTATTAATATCATTTGAAAGTGTTATGAACAATGTTGACTTCTTGGAAACCTTTTTATAATGGTTTGAATAAATTTAATACTCTTAATTTCTCTTTAATGCTGATTTAAATGGATTGAAAACACTCTTAATTTTCCAAGCGCTAGCATATAATTGTGTAATAATATAGGCATATAATCACATAGCAATGTAATGATATGGCAATGACTATAAAGAATGCATCGTGGAAGCACATGGGTTGGAGAAAGTATCAATAAATAAGAATGTTTCCCTCGACATGCACAATAAAATGGTGGTGTGGCCCTCAATAGACTAGTGACATATGTGGAAGTATATAAGACGCTAAGATAGGTGTGTGTACCTAATATGGTATATAAAAGCAAAAGCATGCAAAGGCTAGTAAGGCAACTGGCCCCTAAAGGTATATAATGTAAAAACTATGGGCAAGGGCCCAAAATAAGGCATGAAGTTATGATAAGGGGTAATGATGCAATTATGATTAGGGAACCTTGTTAGGAAACCTAATTATGCATTCCACATAACTCTCATCATAGTGGAAGCCAAACAAAGAAAGCGAATATATTCGATTTTATTAACTTTAAATGATTACAATCTACTTTGAGATATTATATTAATCACATTACAAATGTAACCTTCTCCTTATGGCCTTTTTCTCCAATTTGAGAAATTATATTCTTTCCCTCCCTTCTTCTCACTCTTTGTCTTTCTTTTCATCACCCTTCCTCTAATGGTGAACCATCTCACCCCCTTCTCTAATGGTGAACCCCTTATGGAGATTTATTGATCCCATTTTATACATAGGCTTGAAGAAGTTGAGTAATTGATGGTTACCCCAAATGTGAATCCCAACAGTCACTAAGAATTTGAACAACTGCAAAATGTAATCATCACAAAACTCCCAATAATATCATGTCATGTGTTGACTTTTAATAACATCCGCTTGGTTAAGCAATCTAACTTTTAACAACATCCATATTCTAGTGTGTATACACACGCATCTACATATACATATGTACATATGTATATATGTGCATGTATACACATACATACAAACTGCAGACATCCAAATTTGGACACTTAATTTATCCAAATTTATCACTTTTCATCTAAACATCCTCTTATCCAAGTTAATTAAGTAATATCACTATTATTTAATTAATATCTTTAATTCTGCTAAATCCCTAAGGTATTTAATTAATAATTAAATACCTTACCCTCCTTAATCCTCTTTTTATCAAATAAATTAAATAAATATTACATTTATTTAATTCCTCACATGTCATTTTCATCTAATCCTAATCCATTTCCTAATCTCTTCATTGGGATGTGCACATGCCTAATCCTTGATTAGGATGTGTCACATCCTCCAACTTTTGCAAGTTGGCTTTTAATCCTAATTAGCCCCTAATTATCCTCTAATTACTGATTAATTAAGCCTAATCATTCTCTAAGGAATTTTTAATTCCTTTTTATTCTTCCTAGATTCCCCTCTTTTATATGTGAATTTTTAATTCACATTCCATCCTTCCAAGGCTTCTAGAACCTTGGACTTGTCACAATCTCCACATGTGACCAACCTTGGACTTGTCACAATCTCCACATGTGACAAGTCCCACCTTTTTGGAGCCCATCTTTTATCTTTTAGACTTTCCTAGGAATGTGAATTTTTAATTCACACTTATACCCAACCACCTTTCCTTTTCCCATGTAATTTTTGAGAATTCCAAAATTCCTCAAATGTCCCTTTCACTCCCACTTGGGGACAAGGAATCCCTTTTTGTGGAAATCTCCTCACTCCCCAAGGTGCATGTCCTTTTTCCACCTCATGTACCTTCTTGACACCTCATTTACACCTCATATCCTCTTGTCCACTTCACCCTCCACATGTCAAGATGTGAGGGCTTGTGGGTCTCAATCCACCTTAGTCCTTCATCTTGGCCTTGTTGGAGCAATCTTGACCGTTGAATTCTCTAGAGAATTCAAATTCTCCTATAAATACCCCCTCCTCAAGGGCATTTTAAAACACTTAGCCATTTGATAACTACATGCTGCCAAATTACATCATCAATCCTTTGCCATCATTTAGCCATCTCTCTTGATCATAGTGCACATTGAATCTTGCATCTTAGTCACTCAAGCAATCATCTAAGGAGCACACAATCCATTCCAAGCAAGGGCTAATCAAAGAGATATCAACAGCAAGGAAGGTGAAACCATTCGTATTTCATTTTATTTCATTTTCCTTTTCGTTATATCACTCTTTTGGCTAATCTTGAGGTGTCCTTGGTATTTTTTCATTCACATTTCTTAGTTATTTTGTGCATTAGAATAGGATAAACACCAAGGTATCACACAAAAATACATGCATATGTATGTATGTATATACTACTACTAATTTCATTTGTGTCTTATATTATGCCATGTTTGTTAAGTTTCTCACATTCTCATTATGCCTTCTATATAATGTTTTACACTTTGTTTTCTTACTTAGAGGAACCTTGTGATTTTTGTTTGATGGCATTTACTCCTTTATTGAAAACCATCGTGAGTTATTAAGGAAGAGTGAAAAAGAGTTATTGAAGAGCATTTATCATAAATCTAGTAGATGATTAAAAATATCCAAGTTATAACTTCACTTTGGTTCACCTATGTGGGTGTGAACCTAGTCTTTGCAATTATGGACTTGAACTCGATGCATAAATTTGATTTGTAACTTTTGAGATTGATTTGATAGAAATTAGAAGGTTCGCTTGTGTCAATCTTTGATATTTAAATTTGAATAAGTATTAATATTATTTAAGTAACACTTTTAAGGAATTTGCTGGATTATAAGATTCAAGTTCCACTTCATCATACCCCTAACAAACCAATTTTGTAGCTTTGATAAAAATATTTGAAGACAACAAATTGTTGGAAACTTTCAACCAATTAAAGACATTTTTCACATAACCCATAAAGAAATATATGCATATAAGTATTCATAATCCATATGCAAGAGAATAGACAACATACCCATGAAAATATGACACAAGATATACCTTCGGAAAACCCTCAAGAGGGAAAAAATCTAGCCTCCAAAAACATCCATCTCTCATGTATTATTCAGCAATAAGATTATAATACATCTTCTAAGTCACCATGAGCACCATTCAAGCAACAAGCTCTCTCCAAGCAATCCATGTGAACAAGCATGCAACCACACATGTTGTGCCATGCTTCAAACCCTCACAAATGCTAACTAAAGCTAATAATTGAAAATTGCATCTCATAATAACTACCTTTGTGGCTGCTTTTATAGAAGCAAGCTCCCACAAAACCACTAAGTGGTATTACACAAAACTATGTGACAATAACTATGAGATTACAAACTATGTCCCCTTGCTTAATATTGGGTGCTTTATTTATTATTTTCTCCAATATTAAATAATTATATTTTAGCAACTTAACTTATGTCCCAATGTTACATGCAACATTAAGTGGCCCCAAGAATAATTACATTAAATATATTATGCAAGGTGTACAACACACCTTTTCCCAACATTCTCCCACTTGTTGTATACATTGCATAAAGGGAACAAGTAACCTCAAAACATGAATCAAATGAACAATTCATATAGCCACATATACCATCAAGGAATCAAAGTGCTCCACGTGCTCCATCAAGATACCTGCAACAAGAATCAAAGTGACCACCATCCTAAGCATGAATGCTCTCATCCTCCATCATGCCAATGCATAAAGATAAGAAACCATCCAATAGAGAAGCCACACAATCTGTCACAACAAAGCATAAGTCCTACTCAACTGATATCGCAAACACATACACTCAATCCAAAAGCATCAATATGCACCAGTAGTTGTCAATATACACAAACCCAACGCTGAAATAACACCCACAGCAAGTGCCAATACATCCAACTGTCCATACCTCCAAGGTATACAAAACATAGTAAACTCATGCCATAAACATATACAACCATAAACTGCAATCATAAACTCCATGTGCAAAACCTATCAAAGAATGACATACACATCCAAGAGCTCCCACTGCATAGGTAATGCAAATCTGAAAAAGATCAAGGCATACTAAGTCTACCAATAGCATCATATAGAAAGTGTAAACTACATCATGTAGAACCAAGGAATCATCCACAATGATATGTAAACTTGTATATCAATAACTTGTAAGAAAAATCTCCTACATACACCTCTAAATGTCAACTATGTCAAGTATGATCTCCTCCACAACACCCCAAAAGAAAAGCCATAACAACACCCAATCGTTCAATCTCCAAGATCAAACATAACATATGTATCATATAATCAACATGGATGTAAGCCTCTCATAACCAAAGAAGATCAAACTAAATCCATTCCCTAACGAAGGAAATAAGCCCATTACATCTCCTAAACCCAACATCAATGAGTGTAATCACAATGCATAAGGAGATAAATATGCCAACACTCCTCAAGTGAACCCTCCAAAACCATATATCCATAGCTCAAGATCCTTATGCACGAGAAGATAAAGCATAAAAGACAAAGCACCTGAAAAGTAACAATGAGCAATACCTCTCAAGTGAAACTGTTGAGTAGACCAAGAGTGAGGAATGAGAATGATCCTCCAAGACATCGAAGTCATTATGACTCATCCAAGAACACTCTCCTCATAGGTCCATGTTGAACTCACATCCAACCAAGGTGTAGGCTCCTCAGACTCCCTATTGAAATCTAATTAAGAGTAACCATCTCAACACATGTCTCTAATCATAAGAGAACTCAAGCCTCACCTATGTCTCCAAGTATCCATGAGTACCTGTAACCGACCAATCCATGCCAAACTCCAAATGCAACATAGCACCATCATGGAGTAATCAAATAAATGATCAATGTATCCAATACCAAGAGAAACACCAAGATCAATAGTCAAAGTCCTAACAGCTGAATCAAGAACATAACCATGACATCATGATCTAACCATCTCCTTATAGGAGATTCCATGCATCATAACATATATACATCCTGGTCTTAAGAGAACAAGTACCATGCTAAACTCTAAACACGTATCAAGAGTAAACCATGACATAATAGCAAAACACTAAACTAAGAAACCATATCCCCAATCACATGAAGATAACCATACCAAATGATGCATCCATGTCACTTCCAACAACTCCCACTAAACTATGATACCGAGTCACACATGACATCATGACAACCATCCTCTCCATGAAGATCATCTAGGTCTACACACATAATTGAAATGTCAATAACATAAAAAATAGAACCATAATCTCCAAGCCAAGAAGATACCTACAACTGCCAAACCATCATAAACATATCTATCACCACCAAAACCATCATTGTCAAAAGCTCCCACTGAAAAGCGTAAACAAGTTATCCATGACACCATGATAACAATCTCCTTATGAAGATCAACCAAAGGCCCTCACACAATTAAAGAACCCAAATATAACAAGAGCTCCCAAAAGGAAAAGTAAAACCATGATCCTCATACCACGAAGATACATCGCCACAACCATAATCAAGAACCAATCCAACACCATCAACAATGCACTTGCATAAACCATCATGACATGCCAAAGTCTCTAAAGCACAAGAAACATCCATGACACCATGATCACCACCAAATGTAACAACTCAACCCAGCTGTGTCCACATATCTGCATAATCATAGTCAACTATATAGATCTCATATCATGATTGTACTTGGTAATACTATCTCACTTCCTCAACATGACAACAAAACTAAAAAACTAAGTGACTAAACCAAGCCACCAAAACTAAACATGCATCAACGTTGAAATATCAATGGGCAAAGACAACCCATGTCCAAGTCATAGATGCAACATGTAAGTATAGACTGCCTACAACATTACACAACTTGTAGATACATCAATGATGCATATAAATCCAATTATATACTAATAACCATATAAAAAATAGAATAATCTAATATGTATAATTGAGCATACAATAAATCCAACATCAAATTTTCAAGATCCGATCATCCATAAATTCATAATATCACCACAGTCAAAGAAACCCATAAACAAATCAGATAGAGAAAATAGCAAATAAACCATGCCAGAATATCTTCAAACTTGATCCACTGTATAGTGCCCTGAACAAGCTTTTCGTTGACTATTCGAAGTCCAAAATTCGACTCTGTATGCACTCGATATCACCTCTCGAAGCTCAAAACAAACATTTGACTTTGAACAAGCAAAACACTGTCAAAATTATAGAATATGGAAAAATCTCTATCACTACAATGTAAAACTCTGAGTCAACTTTCCAACGAATCCAACAAGTCGAAAAATGGAGCACTTAGATGAAATTTATGCCCTCGAGAACAAAAACTGTCTAATTTAATTATATGACAGCACTTAGGTGGACCCCACTCCAAATTAAAATCCATTTAAATTTTGCAAATATTAAAAGAACAGATTTTTAAAATGTGGTTGATTTTCCTCTTAATATTTTTAAATCACTTAATAAAGTGGAGGAGGGGATATTTAAAAGGTTTTAATTTAAAAGTTTCAAGTATAAAGCTCTTCTCTTAGAATTAAAGACTTTATAACATGAAAATGTCAATAATAATCATGGCATCTGTACGAAAATGACTGATGCAGGCGACAAAAGTGAGTACAGGTCCGCAGACCTGTGCCCCACTAGGGGAAAGGACCCAGTAGTTGTGCACCCTAACTTCGCGCTTCTAATTATCCTATGTGGAAATTTCAAATCACTCCCAATTTTTTACAGCAGCTTACTTGGCAAGTCCCTTGCTTATAACTAAGGTTTCAGGGCCACATCATCAAATATGATGCCACATCAACATGCTTTTTGTCAAGGTGTCCAAAAAGGCCCAAAAAAAAAGTGAGACCAATACTTGTGAATTCACAACATGTTTTATTGAGCGTTGATGTGGAATCACATGATTGGTTGCTTTTTAGATCAAAGGAATACATTTTGTTTAATTATGGGTAGTTATCATCAACACTAACAACTTTAAAGTCACAACTATTGGTCCAATATTGATAAAAATATTGGACATTATATAAACAACTACTATCACAACTATTGAAACATGCTCAGGTACTGGGTCCTCTCCCCTATATTAATTTTTTATTTTGTTTTTTTCTTTCAAAACTTTTCAATATGCAATTTTTGATTTATTTTGTTTTTCATTTTCATTTTGCATGCGATTTTTATTTTTATTTTTTATCTCGTTTTGCATGACGAAAATTTAATTTGACCGGATTTTTTTTTTTAAATATTATTTTGACATCCGTGCAAACAGGGGTATGGCAAAAAAAATTTGCAATTTTTTACAGTACTAAAAAAAGGTCAAATTATATATCAATTTTTGTCTCTCGGCCAAATTGGATCCAACTGTGAGGTTTGTTTTGAGCCAGGAGATCATCTGTAAAAAATTTCCCCACAAAACCCTCACTTGAAAGTAAAACCAAGAAACCCATTTTATCCAAAATTTCTCACACCTCAGATCCACAAACAACTTATCAAAATAGCAAATCTAAAACCCTTAGATTTGCAATAAACAACCTGCAAAGCCCTCATATCTTGCCATGTCTTTGATTTTCACATGTAATGCATAGATTCAAACTTAAACAAGATTTTTCTCAACCAAAGATTGTACAACTACAACCATGGCTTTGATACCACTTGTTGGAAACTTGCAGCCAATTAAAGACAATTTTCACATAACCCATAAAGAAATATATGCATTTAAATATACAGAATCCATATGCAAAAGAATAGACAACATATCCATGAAAATAACACAAGTTATACCCTGGGAAAACTCTCAAGAGGGAAAAAAACTCAGCCTCCAAAAGCATCCATTTCTCATGTATTATTCAGCAATAAGATTACAATACATCTTCTGAGTCTCCATAAACACCATTGAAACAACAAGCTATCTCCAAGCAATCCATGCGAACAAGCATGCAACCACACATCCTTGGCCATGCTTCAAACCCTCACAAATGCTAAGCAGAGCTAATAATGCAAAATTGCATCTCATAATAACTACCTTTGTGGTTGTTTTTATAGAAGCAAACTCCCACAAAACCACTAAGTGGTATTACACAAAACTATGTGACAATAACTATGAGATTACAAACCATGTCCCCTTACTTAATATTGGGTGTTTTATTTATTATTTTCCCCAATATTAAATAATTACATTTTAGCAACTTAATTTATGTCCCAATGTTACTTGCAACATTAAGTGGCCCCAAGAATAATTACATTAAATATATTATGCAAGGTGTACAACACACCTTTTCCCAACACAATGAATTCTCCTCAATATACCTTCCTAGGATGATGTGTGTTAATGCAATCCTCCAATTAATTATTTATAGTAAATGCTCTTCAATAACTCTTTTTTCACTCTTCCTCAAAAACTCCTAGATTATTTTCAATAAAGGAATATATGAGCTCAAATATAAAAATTATAAAGTGCCCTTGAGTGTGGAAACAAGGTGTAAAACATAATATAGAAGGTTTAATGAGAATATGGAAAACACAACTAACATGGCATAAACAAAAGGGCCTCAAATTTAAGAACAAAAATAAAATTAATAGTGGTGGTAGTAGTAGCAATAACATATACGCACACACATGTATTATACATATACATATATGTGTATATATGTACATGTACACATACACATACATGTGTGTCTATGTACACAAAGACTATAGCAAACAACAAAAATAGTATAATCCTCATCCAAGTGGTAATCTTCATCTCTAGATTTAATATTGAGTCTTGCACCCTTGATCACATGGCTTTCTTTTTCATCTGTGTTCATTTCCTCTTAATACAAAATTGTATTCTTGGTGAAAACATTATTGTAACAGTGAAAATAGCACACCAATGCCATTTTCCCTTATGTTTTGGGTCCACTTTTATTATAGCATCATACTTTTATAATTAGCTTTCAAGTGGCATAATTATTCATGAAAGTAGCCAATGAATTCCCACATCTTGGTCTATATATTTGTATTTGCAATGCATAGATCCATTTCATCACCTTGGATCAAAATCATGGATATGGACTTGATTTGGGTCACTTCCTAAATCAATGATCTAAACCTTTTATTTATTAAAACCAAATCTATATATTGTTGATAACTTCACTATCCATTATGAGTTGACTTAGTGTCCAATTTATTATTCTGTGTCCTTGGTTGTTGTATTTAACGACACTTATTCATTTGAAAATTATTAGGATATCTTAGTTCATTCACTATTGAGCACTTTTATATGGAGAATACAATGAATCTAGTTACATTTACATTAGAGGTCACTTTATCCTCAACTCATTACATGATTACATGTTGTTGTTGATAATATTTTCACTTAAAACTACAAAGTTGATCCATCTAGGAGTAAAACAAAGGAAAACATAAGGTTGTGTTTTAATTATAATGATGTGATGTGGAAAAATAGGTGCAACGAATAACTAATGGAGAGTGTCAAAAACACTCTCATTTCATCATAAGGATGTTTTTGACTTGTCATGGTCACCAAATGATAATTTCTTGAATTTTGGTTCAAGTTAATGCTATCATGCCTAATGACCCTTTCATCCTTCATTTGTACTGTGACCACTACATATGCATTCCCCTTTCTCTAAGGGAAGCAATGTGTTTCATGATGGATAAAGACAAAGACAAGTTTTGTTATGTTCAACTCTCTTAGAGATTTGGAGTAGACCTTAGTAGTAGGTATGTGAATCACCATATTATTTTCTTTGATGTAGATATAAGAGCACTTGATGGATTATAGAGATTGATGTACATAAGAACATGGTGTGTATTAAGAAGGTTTCCTCTTTATGGGTTTTATCCTCAAAGACTCAGAGAGTACATGGATTGGTATAGGAGGAAGAAATAAATGAATACTCAAGTTCCTAAAAGGAGTGAAATGTGTATGCATCCTCACTAAATGGCTCTTGTGCAAAAGATTTAAATTTGACATCTTGTTGGTGTGAGGATAAGATCGAATGATGAGAAAAGTTTGATCCTTAGGGGTCAAGATTGACAATACAACATTTTAGACCATATCCCTAGACATAAGTATGCAAAAGTTTGAAATCATTGTAATTTAGCTCAATAACACATATTCATTCCCATACAATTGGGATAGGAAAAAAAGATGCTAGCTAGCTAGTTTGGGAGCATGAGAATGTCTACAAAACACTATTCACATTTAGATAAGTTTCACAATGGATAACACACTAGTCCATAGAGCAAACAATTTTGGATTTCTCTCGTATTCTACTAGGGAATGCTCTTTTGAGACTATTTCCCCAAGTGAAAATTAAAGGGACTTACTACCATGCAAAAGAACATTTTGGTTAAAAGAGAGAATACAACTACAAATTATTGTTAAAATAGAAATTAAAGTAAAATATTATGATAAAACCCCTTTTAAGGGAATTGTATGTGTTGTTTTTGTTAAAAAGGAATAAAAAGTTACAAATTTGTGACTTAAAAATGACTTATAGACCATTTGATTTAGTTAGTTAATATGAAACTTCTTATCAAAGGTAGAAAATAATGTATTTGATAAATAGTTGTTTTAATACAACTATTGTGAATGAGTGCATTCATTATAATCATTCTCAAGAAAACTACTAGTGTGAAGCTTGAAAATGGATATTGTGAACTGTGAGAAGATGGTGGAAGGCATGCAATGGGCATTGGATAAAAGACACATAAAGTGTGCCTAATAATATTGTACGACAAGAAATCAAGAAAAGAAGCATGAATCATTAACAATAACCATGTAAAACTATAAGATTCAAGCAAACCAATTCTAATCTAACAATGAAGAACAAAGTGATACAAGATATCAATAAATTGAAAAATCAAAGCAATACCTTCTCACATCAACATTGAATCACATCCATTGTTGTTCTCCATTTTGCTTTGTAAGCCTTTGCTACTCTCATAAATTATGTGTGCACAATTACCATAGTCTCGTATTGATATGATAGCAAAATATTGAAGATCATGGTTAGCCTTCAAATGAGAATGAAGGTTGATTTTATAGAAAAAGGTTAATTTGGATGGACGATCTAGGTCAAAATAAGGACTAAAGAGATTGATGGTAGAAAATCAATGAAAGGAATTGATTGGTTAGTTAGTTGGTTGCACGATTTTAGTTAACTATTTGCATGATGAGTTAATTGATTAGTTAAGGGTTTTGATTAGTTAGTGGATTGAGAGTAAGTCTCAATCAAGAGATGAGTTGGAAATGCATGATATTTAATAATTAATTAAATTGATTAATCATTAAGGGAATGCACAAATGGAATTAGACAAATAAATAATTTTATTTATTTATTTATTGGAGAATGGATCATGTTGAGGAATTTATGGTTAATTAAATAATTAAAGTAATCATTTAATTTAGAAAGGGATAATGGATGATTAATTAAATAATCATAATTATTTGATTATTTTAGAAGAATAAAGACAATTAGAGGTTGAATTAAATAAAGAAAATTAAATAAATAATTAGGGATGCAATTAATCAAGGAAGGTTAATAGTAAAGTGAATTAATTAATAGTTGGTGTGAGTTTTCCACAGTCCATGAAGATAAATTACAGTAAGTTTTTTTATTAAACTGTATATGAGTTTCAATTGACATTTTGGATCACACTAAGTTTTTTTATTAAACTATGTATGAGTTTCAATTGACATTTTGGATCACACTCAATGATCCATCATCAGGAAGAGGAGAAAGTGAAAATTAGATTGCATATAAGGCCTTAAAAAAGAAGGGGAGGGGGAAAGGAGAGGAAGAATAAAACAATTAAAAAACATATGTTGTAAGTTGACTAAAATACAAATAAAGCAAAAGAGAGATAATGGGAAAATGAGAATGTATAAAATGATACATGAAAGATTTAAAATGACTCAAAATTGAGTCTAAAAATAAAAGAAAATATAACTATATAATATATAAAAATAAAAATAAAAGAGCCAGATGAATAACTAAGTTATATATAAAATATAAAGATAAAAATAATATAAAAGTGAATAAATATATATCAAGTATATATAAGAGAATACAAAATTAATACCAAAAATATGTGAATTACCAATGTTTATATATACCCATATATCTGTGTGTGGGGGAGGGAAGAAATATATAAGTTTATATATAAAAATGTTTATCTATAAATATTAAAAATATTTTTATATTTTTATATATATGTGTGTTAATATACTTATTATGTAAAAATATACTCAGTGTTTTTTATACTCATTTGTACTCATAATATAATTTACATAATAGATATATAAGAATATATATTTATATATGTATATATTCTTATATAGATATTAATATATTATATATTAAAATGTATATGGATATATAGGAATATGATAAGAATAATGTATAGTGAAAATACAAAAAGAAAGAAAACCAAAATATAAGTAAATAGTCGATATATATAACACTATATTTATGCATGCTCATAAAGACATTGACGCAAATAAATATATATACATGAAATAAGAAAAATGCATAAATATAAGGAAGACATAAAAGAAGAATATGGATGAGAAGAGAAAAATAAATAAAGAAAATAAAAACAAGAGAAGAAGGGACTGGATGAGAAAAAGTATATGTGTGTGTGTGTGTGTGAGTAAGTGAAAACATATACTTAATTGTGTTGGAAATATAATTTACATAAATAAACAAATTATATTATATTTTAGATATTATTTTCTTATTTTCTTAGAAAACAAGCAAATATATATGTAATATGTATATCTTCAAATCAAGGATATATTTATTTACTTACAAGGACAAGGGAGGAGAGGTCGGTTGAGGGGGAGGGGTAGAGGTAGGGATGATGGAGATGGGGGAGAGGCAGAGGTAGAGGTAAAGGTCGAGTACCACCAATGATTCTAGTAGCATGATTACCACTGATTGTCGAGGAGGAGGAGGTGCGGGAGGAGGTTGCTCAGGAGGAGGATGCTCAAATGGAGTATGATGTTGATGTTGTAGACATGAAATTATATGAGGGGCTTCATTACATCCTTATTAGGGAGGTTATCCAAGATGTGCTTGCTGAGGACGCTGAGGTTAGAGCACCAGATGCATAGGTGGAAGCACTACAAGCATAGGTGCAAGCCTTACAGGCACAACTACATGCTTCCTAGGCATAGGTGGCACAACTCACCGAGCTAAGAGGGATATTGTGTTGAAAAAAGGTTATCATTGATGTTAAAGGTTTTCAAGAGTACTTGAACTATCATTATATTCCCCTCGACTTATCATTTTGAGTTGTAGAGATTTGTAGAAATATATGTTATTTCTAGTAGTATGTCGTGTGTCAGATGTTCAATATCGTTGCATATCTTTTTGTGTTGGTAATTTTACTATTAGATAAGTCATATCACTAAATTAGTTTTATAAAAAGTGGTTGCCTTCCAAAAGTTGGCGTGATTGGTTTATGCTTGTAATATCATGCATGTATCTATTCTCTGTGACAGTGATGGTTCGAAAGACTATACCATAATGTTTTCAGCCCAATATTTATCAAGTACAGTGTTTCTCAAGTTTCCCTTCTAGAGACATTGTAGGCTATATGGTTTGAGTGGGGAGTATACCTACACTTGTTTTATCATATTCTAGAGTTTCCAAAGAATATTTTCCACATACAAAAAGTTTGAAGTGACAAAAGGTTCTCTATGTTTGTTTGTCAACCAATTGATGTTCTTAGCTTGTGTGGTAACAACTAGTAGTTTGTGGATTTCAAAACTTATGTGTGAAATCAAGATAAGGACCTGGTTAAGGTTCTTATGGTAGCACATGACATTATGTTCTTTTGATTGCAACAAAATTTGTTTTTGGACTGGCTTGTTACACGTTTCATGTGATTTGAATTTTTGTCCACCTCATGTCAACATGGTTGTTTGTGGATCCATGGCCAACATGAAAGAGTGTTAATACAATACCATGTATATATATCTTTGTTGTGCAGATGTACAATGTGATGGATTGAAGAATGTCAAGTAGAATTACATCGATGTAAATAAAATTTGGTTGCAGGTGTAATCCCAGTTTGTGTGATATCATCAAAAGGTCATATGAAGAGTAGAAGAGTGTTTGAGAAAACTCTAGCACATGTATGAGGTGTGTTTTGTTGTATTGTAGATCCACAAGACTTATTTGTGTATTCCAGTAGGATTGGTGTTTTACTTGTATGTCTAATGCCTAGTCATTGTATTAGGGTTTGGTGTCTCTAGTAGGTTGGTGCCTACAAATACATCAGGGGATTGGTGTCTCTGGTAGGTTGGTGCCTACTTCATATTGTAAGATTCACTTATATATTTATGCTTTGTGAGGATGGATTTAGGTATTAGATCTAAGAAACTATTCTCACCATGGTTTCCCATCTTGGGTTTCCACGTATATTTGGTGTTCAATTGTGTGAACATGTGCTCAATGCTTGATTAGTAGTAGTGAATATTCAAGTTACATGATTTGATATTTGTGTTGAAGATTAGATCTATTGATTCACCCCCCTCTCAATAGATTATGTTCCCTTCAATCAATATTAGAGTGAGGTTCCTTTGGAGAAGCCTAACAACATAAGGTAGTTTTGGGATGGCACACTCTATTACTTAGGAAGGATTCTCTACAAATAAAGCACCACTCTTTGATGGATCCAATTTTACATTCTGGAAAGTTAGGATGGAGTCCTACTTGATGGCACTAGGACTTGACATCTGGATGTCAGTGATAGAAGGATATGAGATTCCTAAAAACCCTCCTAGGGATCAAGCCAGAAAGAGAGCTTGTGAAATTAATGCTAAGGCAAGGAATACTATTTTATGTGGATTGACTAACTTTGAATTTGTGAAAGTAATGCAGTGCAAGACAGTGAAGGAAATATGGGAAAATTTGCATACCATCCATGAAGGTGATGACAAGGTCAAAGAGGCAAAGTTGCAAAATCATAGATCTTAGTTTGAAAGCATGAAGATGAAAGAAGATGAGAACATTATTGCATTCCTGCTTCGGGTTGATGAAGTTGTCAACTTCATTTGAGGTCTTGGTGAGGAATTTAAAGAAAATATTGTTATGAAAAAGGTACGTAGATCTCTTCCTAGAAGGTTTGATTCTAAAGTCTTTGCAATCAAAGAAGCTAAGGATTTAAATGTTTTGAAGATGACCAAATTGCATGGCATTCTAATTTCTTTTGAAATGAGATTTGAAAGTGAAGATCCTATAAGGAAAGAGGCAACATTTAGAGTATCTAAGAAGGAAGTTGATCAAGAATTTGATATTGGATCAGATCCTAAGGAAGCTAATTTTGTTAGAAATCTAAAAAGAGGTTCCAATAAGTATAAAGGCAAGTTATTTTTTAAGTGTTTTAATTGCAATGAAATAGGACATTTTATGGCTAAGTGTCCCCATAAGAATTCTAACAATGTTGAGAAAAAATATGGAAATAAATCATTTCATAGAAAGAATAAAGGTTAGTGGAAACAAAAGAGTCTCTACACTAATGAGGATGACTAATATTTTGAGGAAGATGATGAAGATATCTCTGGTGATGAAAATGGAAAAGTTGTATTCATGGATTTTGAAACTAATGAAGAAGATGCAAAAATGGGTTCCAGAAACAATGAAGATGAAGTAGATCTTGTGGAAAAATTGCTATGTGTTGGAAAAGAGATTAAGATACTGAAGAAGAGAATTGTAGAAGAAGTGAAGGCTAAAGAAAAGTTATCTCTAAATCTAGAGAAAGCAAAAAAGATGATTGTTGAATTGAAGACACAAATAGAAGAAGCAAAAAATATTGAAGAAATTTTGATTGGAAAATTGTTGTCAATGGGTAAGGATTGTGAGAAACTTGAAGCAAAAGTTGTGTTGATAAGAAAAGAGCTTGAAAAGATGATTTAGCAGGTGCAAATGAATTTTGGAAAGAGTAATGAGACCCTAGACCAGATATTGGGAAGTCAGAGATCTCTGCATGTCAAAATCAAAATTGGTTTTGATGATAAGAAGAATAAGGTGATAGAACAACCATTGAAGTATGCTAAAGCAAGTCTGAAAGTGATTGGTTCCAGAAGTACAAAAATTGAAAGATTTATTGCAAGTGATGAAAGCAAGACACAAAATAATGACTTTATTCAAGTTCAAAAGAAGAGAAGAAGATTTGGAAGACAGGGATACAACACCAGGTTCAATTTTTTTTGGTTATTGTTTTAATTGCAATAATTTTGGTCATAAGGCTATGGATTGTAGAAAATTTAAGGTAAGAAAAAAGAACTTTGTTAGCGATAAGGTAAGAAAATTTAATATCATTGCTACAAATGCAACAATTTTGGACACATTGCTAGGAATTGTAGAAGCAATTTTGTGATCCCCCCTCTGCTAGAAACAAGAAGGAAAGAATCAAAAGGTAGAAATCATGAATTAGATAAAGTTTGGAAGAAGGTTTCGAAAGAGAAAAGGTCAGAGAAATCAATGGTGGCTTAAACTACACTACATGATAAAAAAGAGAAGAATTTGTGGATCATAGATAGTGGTTGTTCAAGCCACATAATTGGAGATAAAAGTAAGTTCATGAATTTCAAGAAATTTGAAAGACGTTTTGTAACTCTTGGAAATAACTCTATTTCCAAAATCATCGGTAAGGTTACTTTGAGTCTTGATGGTGGTAGGACAAAGACACATGATGTTTTGTATGTTAAGAGACTAAAGCATAATTTGTTAAGTGTAAGTCAAACAAATGATAAAGGTTATAAGCTATCTTTTAGTGTTGAATGTTGTGAAATGAAGAAATCAAGTACCTGATAACTTATTACAGAAGGAAGTAGGATAGACAGTGACATATATCATGTTAGTGAGTTGAATGGACAAAATTATCTTATTGTGCAGAGAGAAGAAAGTTGGATTTGGCACAAAAGGTTGGGACATATTAATTTTGATGACATTGTAAAGATTAGCTCAAGAGGAATGGTCTGAGATATGTCAAATATTAAGAATCCTCAATCTATATGATCCAAACCATGTCATGAAGGAAAATAGGCAAGAAGCAAATTTCCTGCTAAGGAGTATTCTACATCAGAACCATTAGATTTGATTCATATAGATCTGTGTGGACCTATGAGGACAAAGAGTCTACAAGGAGACAAGTATTTCATGATTGTTATAGATGATTACACTAGAATGACTTGGGTTACTTTTCTAAAGGAGAAGTTTGAAGCATTTGAGAAATTTAAGGAATTAGTAGAAAATGAAATCAGAAGAACAATCAAGGTTTTGAGATTAGACAAAGGTGGAGAATTCACTTCTGACAACTATGAAATTTTTTATGAAGAGCATGAGTTTTAGAGGCAATTTTTTGCTCCTAAGACTCTACAGCCAAATGGAGTTGCAAAAGGGAAGAACCAAACTATACAAAAGATGGCAAGAACAATGTTGAGTCAAGAAAATCTTTCAGATATGTACTCAAGAGAAGATGTTTAGACTGTAGTGTATATTTTGAATAGAGCTCAAATTAGAGGACTGACAAAACACCATATGAGTTGTGGAGAGGAATACTGACTTCAATCAGACATCTTAGGATATTTGGAAGCAAATGCTACATCAAAAGAGATGAAGAAAAATTGGGTAAGTTTGATTCCAAATTTGATGAAGATATTTTTCTTGGTTACTCTATGACTAGTAAAGCATATAGATGTTACAACAAAGGGCTAAAGAGGATTATAGAAAGTGAAAATGTGAGAGTTGATCAAACAATTCAGTCTACTAGTGCTCCAAAAGTAGAAGATGATGAAGAACCAATCCACAATAATGATGAAGAGTCATAAATTGTTACAACAACTCCAATAAAATATGTTCAAAAGAACCACTCTAAATACCAAATTATAAGAGATGAAAAATAGTGGGGTTTAGACCCAAAAGAGACTTGAGAGGACAAGTGAGCAAGTACCCTTTGCATTACTATCAAAGATAGAACCAGAGTATTATAAAGAAGCAAGAAAAGCGAAAGGTTGGATAGATGTTATAAAGGAAGAGTTGAATCATATCAAGAAGAATGAAACTTGGGAATTGGTCCTAATACCTAAAGGCAAAAATTTGATTGGAACCAAGTGGGTTTTCACAAACAAGCTAAATGAAGAAGGTGAAGTTATCCGGAACAAGGCTAGAATTGTATGTAAAAGATATGCTTAGGTGGAAGGCATAGGTTTTGAGGAGACATTTGTACTAGTAGCAAGACTAGAAGCTATTAGAATGTTTTTAGCTCTTTCAACATTCAAGAATTTCAATGTATACTAGATGGATGTTAAGTCAACATTTCTGAATGAACAACAAGAAGAGGTCTACATAGAACAACCAAAAGGATTTCAATGTTATGATAATCTTGATTATGTGTGCAGATTGAAGAAGGATTTGTATGGACTCAAATAAGCTCCCAAAGTTTGGTATTCAAGATTGGATAGATACTTGCAGTAGCAAGGGTTCTAGAGAGGAAGTGCATATAGTAATTTGTACATAAAACAAAAGGTGATCAACTTTTGATAGTAGTGGTCTATGTAGATGATATGACATGTGCAAGGAGTTTCAAAAGGCAATGCAAAATGAGTTTGAAATGTCAATGCTAGGAAAATTATCTTTCTTTCTTATATTGCAAATTGTACAACTAGACAAAGGAATATTCATTTCCTAGAACAAATACATAAAAGAGATTCTAATTAATGTTAGGATGGAAGACTGCACATTGGTGAGTACACCTATGGTTATAGGATGCAAGCTTAGTAAGGATGATGAATCTGCTTTGAAAAACCAAACTTTATACATATCAATGATTGGTTGTTTGTTGTATGTGACACCATCTAGATTAGATATAATGCATGTAGTTGGAATGGTTGCTAGATTCTAGGCAACACCTAAAGAAACTCACGTCAAAACAGTAAAAAGGATAGTCAAATATCTGAAGGCTATAATGGATTTTGGACTATGATATCCAAAGAGTGAAAATTTCACTCTAACTACATTTACAGATGTAGATTGGATAGGGAGCACAAATGACTGGAAGAGCACAAGTGGTGGAGCATTCTTTGTAGGTGATAGTTTGGTGTCATGGTTGAGCAAGAAATAGGACTCTGTTTCTTCATCTACAACAGAAGTAGAATACATTGTTGTATCCTTATGTTGCACTCAAGTTTTGTGGATGAATCAAAATTTGAAGGAGATGAAGGTTGTGTTTGATGGACCTATTTCTATTAGGTGTGATAACATCATCACTATAAACATCTAAAAATTCTAGTAATGCACTCAAGGACAAAATACATTGCAATCAAGTATCATTTTCTAATCTAGAGAAAGTTACAAAAAAGAAGGTGAAGTTGGAGTATGTTGAGACCAAGAAGCAAGTGTTAGATATTTTCAAAAAACCACTTCCTAAGGAGACATTTGAGTTTCTCTGAAAATATATGGGAGTTATTGCTCCCTCCTCTTAAATCAAGAGGAAACACAAGGTGAGGGGGAGCTTGGTATCCCTACCAAAAGAAGGTTTGGTGATCTTGCAAAGTGTTTTTAGTAGTAATGAAGCATGGACTCGGGGGAGGTTGTTCAAGAAACATGTTTTCAAATTGTGTAGAGTTCCAGAAATGCAAAAAGGGGGATATTTTTAGAGTGTTAACCTTTTTCCATTGATGTCAAAGGGAGATAAAGTGAACTGAAAATACTATATCTTTCAAGGGGGAGAAATCAATCTAAGGGAGATAAATGGGTTTGTGTGTGACCAACAAGTTTTATGGGTGACAACATTTTGTTGTTTGCCATCAATGACAAAGGGGGAGATAGTTGAACAAAGGTTGTAATTGCTGCAGAGGATTGAGGCCAAAGGTTGCCAAGGAGTACTTGAACTATCATTATATTCCCAACAACTTATCATTTTGAGTTGTAGAGATTTACCAAAATATATGCTATATTTTTGGTAGTATACTATGTGACAGATGTTTAGTATAACTGCATATCTTTTTGTGTTGGTAATTTTACTATCAAATCAATCATATCACTAAATTAGTTTTATTGATAAGTGACTGCCTTTCGAGAGTTGGTGTGATTGTTTTATGCTTGTAATATCATGCATGTATCATTATATTCCCATCAACTTATCATTTTGAGTTGTAGAGATTTATAGAAATATATGCTATATTTTTGGTAGGATACTATGTGACAGATGTTCAGTATCATTGCATATCTTTTTGTGTTGGTAATTTTACTATCAAATCAATCATATCACTAAATTAGTTTTATTGATAAGTGACCGTCTTTTGAAGAGTTGGCGTGATTGTTGTATGCTTGTAATATCATGCATGTATCTATTATTTGTGATAGTGGCGATTCAAAAGACTATACCATAATGTTTTCTACCTGATATTTATGAAGTTTAGTGTTTTTCAAGTCTCCCTTCTAGAGACATTGTAGGCTCTATGATCTAGAGGAAAGTATGCCTACACTTGTTCTATCATATTATAGAGTTTCTAGAGGATATGTTTAGTATATAGAAAGTTTGAAGTGATAGAAGGTTCTTTGTGTCTATTTGTCAATCAATTGGTGTCCTTGGCCTATGTGGTAATGACTAGTGTTGACACTAAAAAATGTTTTGAGCCTACAAGCAACACTTTATCACTGATTTGCCTTCTTCCTTGTATAATTAAATAATTTTAATTATTTAGTTATTCTCTAATGTCATTTTCCTCTATTATTTAAATAATTCTTAATTATTTAATTAATTCAATTTATCTTGTTCTTCCTTTGATTAATTTAAATAAATATCAATTTTATTTATTTAATTATTTATTTATCATTTTTCCTTTTCCATAATTAAATAATTATATTTAATTATTTAATTATTTACCATTTTCTTCTCTCATTAAATAATTATTTTTAATTATTTAATTATTCATTTTCCCCCTTTAAATTAAATAATTATCGTTATTTAATTTGATTTTCTTCTTATCTAAGCCCTAAATCTCAACCACTTTCTTGAGTTTTGGCCCATTCAGCCTTATCCTTGTCTCAATCAACTTCATCCATTGATAATGGTACATCATTATCTAATCCTCACCCTTCATTTGAATTGGGATTTCTATATAAGCAAATCATCATCTTCATTTCAAGGTTAACCACAATCTTTGAAGTTTTGCTATCAAAAGATCAAGCTATCAAATTGTCAACATCAAGCTCATTGAGTTTATTGCATACTACAAATCTGAGAACAAACAAAGCAAAATGGAGAAGAGCAATGAAGGTGATTCAATTATGACATAGGAATGGAGGTTTATTGCTTTTATTATTTATGTTTCTATTGTCATTTGTACTTTTTTGTTGAATTAGGATCTTCATAGCTTGAATTAGGTAGTTTTGTGGTTGTTATTATCGATTCATGCTTATTCCCCAAATTATAAACCCTATCATACATTTTGGTGCACCTGATGTGAACCTCGTAATTGAGTTTTGGCTCAAAATTTTGAGAAATTTTAAGGAATTTTGGAGTTGGACCCACTTCTCGTGATCTAGCTTGTTTTATGCCTGTTTTGTTAGCTTTTTGTTGCAGGTTTTGCTTTGTTTTTAGACAAAGCCCTAGATTTCAAATATTGCGCCATATATTTCAAATGACCACAAATCTTTTTATGAGTTTTTAGCCAAAGTTTATGGATAATCTAAGGAAACTAAAAAAGGAAAAATAAGGTCATATCATTATTTTTGGGTGATTTATGATGATTTTATGGTTTTTCATAAATCTTCATTTCTGGATGTCAACAAAATTTTCTTTTTTTTTTTGCATTTTTGGAAAGCTCTTGAAATTTTAGTGGTGGTTTGTTCTTTAAAGATTCATTTTTGAGGTGAAAATAGTGATAAAAATAAATATTTGTTAATTAGAGTTTTTCCATAATTTCATATTTCTAGGTGCAAATTAGCAAACTTTTTTTAAAAAAATTGCATTTTTGGAAATCTCTTGAAATTTAAGTAGGGGTTTGTTCTTTGTATTTTTGTTTTTGGTACCAAAAACATTTCTAAAAATCAAATTTATTTTGACTAGGTGAAAAAAAATGGAATTACAATCTAGTGATGAGCATATTTTTCATATACATCTATTTTGTTGCATCACAAATTATTTTATGATCTTTGCAAGAATTTTATTGTCATTATCATATTTGAGATTTTTTTTGGTTTTAATCTAACCCTCGAATATTAGTGATCAATTATCTTGTTACAATTTTGTTTTGTTGTTGGTTTTGTTAATGTCTAGAAAAATAAGCTCTTCCAAAGGGAAAATTGGATCAAGTGGACATAAATTTAGAGCTAAAGAAAATCCAAGTGCACACTTTTCAACTCATATCTTTATCTTAATCTTTTTTACATCACATTTCAATTTGGATTTAAAAAGAACAAGCATCTTCTCAAAATCACATTTTTAATTTGGGCTTAAAAAGAACAAGAGTTTACATTGTTTGGTGATCTTGTTTGTGCTTAGAGGTGTGTATGCTCTTCCCTCACATTTCCATATGATCATAGGAATCAAAAACACTCTTCAACACTCTCATTTTCACATCACATATTTCAATTTCTAAGGTTAACGAACATTTCTTGTGTGATCAAATACATGCGTATGTTCTCTCGAATTATTATATGATCTTGAAGATCAAAAGTATTATTTGCATCACTTCTGTGTAACCTTCTTAGGGGGCTTACTTAGAGAAGTGAACACTCTAGGGGCAACCTCAACTCTAGTGTTTTGAAAGAGTATAGATAATGGGGGGTGAACTGAAAGACACCCCTTGGAAGTGAATTTTGTCAATTTTGGCTAAGCCTCAAAGAACTTCATACCTTTGGGAAGTGAAGATGGAGTGTAGGTTACCCTCTCCTCCTAATTTTTTGGCATTATTATCCTTTCAAATTTATGAATTTGGGTCTCACGTACCTTCAAGATAAATAGAGGACATCCCTAGATCATTATGCATCCTAGTTTAAGACCATTGGCCAATCTACCCACTTGAATAATCGCTAGGTTGTTCTTGTAATTGGAAGTGTCTTCTTATCATAATCATTTGCATTACATATTACATCAAATCTTGTCTTACATGTGTGAATGTGTATTCAATATCTAAATCTTAATCAAACAAAAAAACCATAGACCTACCAAAAACCATGGATCAAGATGAGCCTAATATATCCTCCATATTCCATCTCATACCTCAAGATTTTGTTGAATTTATCCTTTCCAAATACTTTAAACATCACATAAAATCCATGATCACGTGTCCCATAAGTAGATTCTAAGAGATCTTAAACACTATCTAAGCCACCATTGAAACTTACACCCAATTCACGTCACCTCCATATCATCATTTCTCTCCATTGACAAGGGAAATCAAAATGTCTTTCATGTTCAACCAACAACCATCTATAACCATTGCTCATGCACTTCACATATTAGTCAACCAATAATCAATTCAAATAGGGCCATCAAAAGATCACCAAAGAACACCATCAAAATACAACCAAAATTCATCCTCCAAGGAGCACCAAAAGTCACTCTCAAAGAAGTACAAAAACCCATGCAAAATATTATTTCATAAAATGCTAGTCCTAGTCTTCTATTCCACCCACTTCCACCTCATCCATCCCATGTTTATCCATCTCATCTCTGATGGTGTTTTTTGCATAGCAACAACTCAGACAGAATACAATATCCTATCTCTCTTGAAAGGTAATCTTCAACAATAAATTACCGAAAATCACCCCAAGGTCTCTCGGGTGTCAGGTCATGACAATGCATAAACAACTCAAATAATATGTGAAAATGCTGGTAATCACAAAGGGACCTTACTACAAGCAAACTGTATCTTTCAATTTATCAGATTTTGCAATATGATGATCTCTAATTCCTAAATCCAACCAAATGATAAAGAAATAACAAAAGATAAGGGTGCAAGAATATGATAAAATCTAAACTATCCCTAGGATGAGTAATGAAAATGATAGATATCTGGAATGGACCAATCTAAAACAACCAATTCCTGCTTAACCCACAATGCAGTATCACAAGAACGATGCAATCTTCTGAGGTATGTAGATTTTCAAATCATATACATTCATCTACAATCGAACTTAAGCACATGTGAATATATGGTCTAGGTTGACTTCACTAGCCTACTACAATCAGATAGTTACTGGGAGTATAGACCAGAGATTGCTACAAACATTCCAAATATGAAATCATAAACATCATTCACCAAACTAAAACTAGTTCTTAACATTAAACCCTAAACCTTTAAGCAATTTGAAAGATAGAACAACAAGAACCATGTGAAATGAAATAACACAAGAGATTTCACTCGGAAAACCACAATGCCTTCAATTGTATTAGATCATCAAACCGTTGCAACAATTCCACTGTTCTGATACAATATTGCTTCAAGAAATTGAATACTACTCTTACTACAAAATACTCTAACTCTTTGCTCTTACTTATCTCTATTACCTTCTAGCTAACCCTTACAATGAGGCAGGAATGCCCTTTATAGAAAACTCTCAAACATGTCGGCCCAGCCAAACATTTACAAAATAAAACAATTGCCAAAACAGGTCGGCCTGGGAAAATCAAAATAAGGCACACATTAAATGCCATCCATCATCAAGGTCGGCCTTGACACAATCCCCAATGTAGTCTGGTCCAATGCATGCCCTATGATAATAGGGAAGCACAAATCTCAAAATAGGCATTAACTGCCACTTCCCCTATCCTTGCCCTGGGCCAACGACCCTTGGACCCTCAAAAATGTTCCATCCAACTCAGTGACAGGTGGCAAAGGCAAGACCTTAAGTTTGCATTTAATAGAGTCAATCTCCTCCTTTGACTGTTCAACAGTCTTATCCCAATCCTCTTTGTTGGCCATATATTTATCCATCACTGCTAGATAGGTGGCTGCATCATCTAGCTGGTGACTTGTTATAACACTTTCAGAATCTGGGGCATAAACTCCATGCCACCACTCCTTCAGCTGTTCCAGACTTAGGTATTTTGGGGCAATCTTTCTCCTTCCAGTCATCACCTCAAAGAAGGCAATGCATCCATCATACACTGCAGTAAGATCACCATCTATTTGTTTTTTCCACTTTTGAATCTTCTTCATAGCCTTCTGCCTAATCTGCAGAGCCTCGAACCATTCCCAAGGTTCATCTAATCTGGAAGAAGGAAGAATTCCATCTGCAGCCAGCTGTTCCTTACCATGTCCCATGATGACCCTAGATTTCTGCAACAAGAGGTCCACGTCTTCCTTGTCCTGAGACAACACATGCTCCAACAATTCCTTAGCTCTGACAGCATCCCTTCCAACTGATAGAATATCCTTAATTGCACTATCTCCCTTTATCTGTACATCCTTCAACCAATCTATTGCAGTTTGAGCTGAGGTTTTCATTTTCTCAATCCCGGAGATGGTTTCCTTAGGTAGAAACCCAGGAGTAGCAGAAGAAGGATGGAGAGACTGCAGGGGTTTCATCACTTCTTCCAAGCATTTCTTAAGTCTTTCATTCTCCTTCCTTAGCTCATGCTTGGTTTGGGTCTCTTTCCTCAACCTGCCAATAATCACAGCACTAGACCCTTCATATTCCTCTATGTCCTGCTCCATGGAGGCCGGTCCAAGGTTGATAGTCTGCACATTGTAGTCCTGACCATTGACTTCTTCCCTAGTCTTGTCCGCAACAGGGGTGGCAATATGGATAACCCTGTTGTTTGCTTCATCTCTTTCCACCTTAGAAACTACTTTGGCTGTCTTCTTTTTCTTCCCTTTGCCAATTTTTGACAGAATTTCATCCCAATCCAAGGGAGTATCTTCGACCACCACCTGCTTCTTTCTTGCAATCTCTTTCTCAAGCCAGTCCAGGGCTGCAGGTTCTACCCGAATTTCTTCCGTTCTTGCTTCTTCTTGTTGTTTTGTCATTTTCTCTTCTTCCTTCTTGGTTATTTTGTCCTCCTCCTTCTCAGAGAGCTGCTCACCTTGATCATCTTCCTCAAGATCCACCTCTTGCACTGGTGATGGGGTTTTAGCAGGGATGTCCTCTTTCTGCTCGGGCGATCCGTGGCCTCTGTCATTTTCTGGAGAATCCTCTTACTGCACCAAGGGAGAAGTATGAATTTCCTCCTCTTCCGCCTCGAGCTCAGCTACTTCACCAAAGAGTGCCCCCTCCTTGAATGGCTCCGCCTCTCCACTAGTTTCATGCTCCTCAGGAGTCCTTTGCTCAAGCACACTTGGAGGAGGGGAAGCAACCTTGGGTGGCTCTGTGACCGGTGACTCTGGAGGAAGATCCATCTTTTGCACAAAGGTTACGTAAAGGGTAGAATCTAGCTAGCACATACATGACATAAGAGAACATGGTGAACCTCTTAGTTTCTAGGACATTCCTCAACTGTTTATCAATCTCAAAACTAATAAGTCCTGCCCAATGGTAATTGGTTCCTTATTCAATCTTGCTAATCACATGAACCATCCAGTTCTCCAACACTCCAGTGGTCTTCAATCCTGCCACTCTGCTCAAGAATGTAATTGCATCATACTTATCCGACCTGAATTTAACCCTATGCAATTGCTTAGGTAATTTGGAATGGTGGGATTTTGGTTTCTCTAACCATGAGTTGATCATCTGTTGAGCTTTGTCTGGCTCATTCTCATAGTATGTTTTAGCCGTGTCTATGTTCAAAGCACACACAGAAGACAGATCCGGCATGTCGAAGGCTTGGGCAATGGAGACAGGACTAAAATTAGCCAGAACTCTTCCCTCAGTACTGACAACCCTTTGTGTATCAAAGTCGTATTGCCTGGAACATTCCATAATCAGCTCATAACATTGAATTGTTGGAGGGAAACCTACCACATGCATTAATCCAGATTTCATCATTCCCTGTCTCAAGACTGATAGGTCCTTCTGCGCCATCCTCTGCTTGAATTCTCCATATCTCCAGGCCCCAACAATGGTGTCAGACACCTCAGACCACACAGATGATATCTTGCTTTCTGGTAGCTGGCTCTTCATATCCAATCTTAGTCTTTCTTCTTTTGAGATGAATGACCCCTCCGTGTCACCCTTAGATTTCTTGGCAGTGGCCCTGCTTGATTCAGCCTGCATTCACAAAAGATGTCATTAGTATTTAATTATTGTTCATATTCCAACCAAAAGATCAGCATAAAATCATATAAGACAGTTAAAATCTATTGCAAACTGCTAATCTTTGAAAGTCCAGAGAAATAAAGCAGTCCGGGAAAATACTGCAAACCTGGAAAATCTAGTCGGGGCAGAATTTCGAAGAAATCTGACCCAGATGGATTCCAGCTGCCAAAACATCACTAGTCACATAAATCATTAGTTCAACCAAAAGATCATTAAATTATCATGACACTTATTCATTAGCAACAAGAAATTGGCATTCAGCATTGAACCCATTAATCCTATCTTTGGAAAATCAAAAAAGGATAAAGCCAGACAGGAAACCCGAAAAAATCGGGATGGGACAGATTTTCGCGGACAGCTTGAAGTATTTTGGAAATTACCCCACTCTGCGGAATAAGCCTAAACCGGGAAAATCCAGGTGTGCAAAAATTTCGCGAACACCACGGGAACCCGAGGAACAACGACACGTGAACTGGTGACCAAACGATCATGCAACCTTTTCTACTTGGATTCTAATGGTCCCGAAATCAATGCCACTCAACAAGACTCAAAATGCAAAGGATTTGAACTTCCCAAAGCTCCAAATGACGAGTCCACATGGTGCAATGGTGATGCCCTAATTCAGATGAATAAACCCGCCGCCATGAAAACCAGGGAAAACTTCAAGGTTTAAAATACCAGCTAATGATCAACCTAAAGCACCCCGAATCCTCACAAGACAACGAGCAGTGTAATGCAAGGGCAAGATTGACAAATCACAACCTAACCCATTATTCTGGGCCGAACACCAAGGAAACCATAATCTCACAGATGGCAAATTTCGCACTAAAAGGGCACACAATCCAACCCAGAACCTCCTCCAAACAGACGCACGCACCATCTAATGGATAAATACAAGCACGGGAAACAAGGCCTTGGTGTGGATTTAAGTCCAACCCTAATTCGATATAAACTCATGATTAAGCAAAAGCTGACCTGGACCAGCTACCAACCAACTTGGAAAGATTTAATCAAGATGTGACAAAGGGAAGGATTAGAGGCAACCTACCATGGATTAATGCTGGTGATATCCGAACTCAAAGAAGTGATTGCAACACAAACACACCTAGGCGCTGAAATCTTGACAGTGGCACTCGAACAATCCTTACGCACACGAATCAAGATCAATCTTCGCAGCTCAAATGGAAAACACTTAATCGCTAGAGCAGCAAGCAAGGTGAACAATGAAGTCAGAATGATGTTCAAAATGCCCTAAATCCGCCCATATATGTGTTTGAGCGAAGGGTACTATAAGCATTAACAAGCGACAAGACGCGTCTGAAAAATCCAAAAACCCGAGGCCAGGATGGAATTTCAAAAAATTTCAAGATACGCGGAAATCCGGATGGACAGAAATTTTGTGAAAATGCAGAAGCCGGGAATATAACAAAGTTCGGGATTTTAGTGTAGACCAGGAAAATCCGCCAGAACTGAAAAATCCCGGAATCAAGCAGAAACCCAGTTTCGGAAAACCCAGCAATGAACAGACAGTGAATCAGGGCCCGGAGAAATCCGCCAGAGCTGGAAAATCCCAGACCTAGGTGAAAACCCGAATTTTGCCTAAAACCCAATTTTAATCAATTACAGCCTCAAAGCAAGGTCAAAGCTAGCAAGACTAACATGTAAAGACCTCAAAATGATAAGTCCAATATAGCCAAAGGTCAAAAGACATTCCAAAAGAGGGTCCCTACTCCAAGTGGGGCGTGTGTGCGAAAACTACACAACAAGATGTATGAAATATATA
>VDFB02220919.1:0-26739 GCA_007258455.2 Sequoia sempervirens | reverse complement strand
TTTCACATCACTAGACCATGCTCTTAACTTTGTTCAATTTTAAAATAGTATTCTTTTAGAACTTTTTTTTTAATTGTAGATTCAATTTGTGTTAGAATTGAATCTACATTATAAAATTGTTTACCTAGTCTCAAATTCTCACATAAGCAAAGTGAATTTCACTAAAAAAAATAAATAAATCTTCACATTCAAATGGATCACTTGATATTTTCTCAAAATACATTTAACACAAAGTAGACAACTAGCAATGAGTAGCAATAGGTTAATTTTAATTTTTTGAATTTAAAATAATAGATATTTTTTTTTAATAAAAGGGTAAAAATTTATTCAATCAGAGATAACCAAGATTATAGGTGACCAAAGCCAAGAAGGCATACCCAGCCAACAAGAGTCAAAGACCACCAAACCACACAAACAAAAAAATTGACACCTATTTATGGACCATGCATATCCTCATGAATTAGCATTTTCAATATGAACACAATCACTAGGAAGATGCTCCCAATCATCAATCTTCCAATCGCCCCTATACTTTGAAGCCCATTTAGAAAGATAATCTACCACATTGTTCCACTCCCTAGGAATATGAATAAAGGACCCCATATCAAGAAAACTACTTAACTGATGAATTTGTTGCATATTTGAAGACAGTTAACAATTCATCCCATCATTGCTCTCCTTATTTAATAAATTGATCACGATATGTGAATCTGATTCACAAATAATCTCGCACCATCTAAGAGCACAATCCTTTTCCAGGGCAACAATAATAGCTTGATCCTCCATGATATTATTAGTCTAGAAGCCATGATACCTAAAGAAGAAGAAAATAGTGGCCCCAGAGCTATCTCTCCCCACACCACCCACACCAGCATAACTCGGATTTTCCTTAGAAGAACCATCAATATTAATTTTCAGAATCCTAGTAGGAGAAGGGAACTGCCTACCTTCTCTCTGAATTTTTTGGTTGGGATGTCTCCTCCCTAAGGAACAAGCCCTCTTAGAGTTGAGACCATTCAAACCCAACCCCAAAAGAACCAAAACCTCATCAGTATTCAAAAGAGTTCCAACCTCATATTTAGTTGAAATAGTCTCCTGAAGCATACCAAGAATTCGTTGCCAAACTTGCACAACCACCAGCTTTTTATCCTAAAAAATCCTATTGTTCAGCTCCAAGAAAAGTTGCCAAAGAATACACGAAGGCCCAATAGTCCACACCAACTAGAGAGGGAAAGAGAGAGAAAGGGGCCTCTCCAAAGTCCTCCAAAACTCAATAAGGGAAAGAGCATGCACACAAGAGTGTCTCCACACTACCTACCAAAAGTGCCAGACAAATACAAAGTGCAGTCCTTAGAGCTTCAGATCTAAAATTTGAACAACTAGAAATCACTCATAGTCTAGGGTACCTACTACCCATGTCCTCTCATTTAAACCTAAAATTTACCTTACAGGTGCATAAAATTCTTCCTCCCTCAAATCTATCTTCCCTTTCTAGAATTTTAGTTTTTTCTATGTAGAAAAATTATATTTTCAGATTAGGTTGCATAGTTATTTAATTAAACCAATTAATTCACATTAAATCCAATTAATTTTCAAGGAAACAAAAGAAAAATACCTAGGGAAGATTAGCTCTCCTTCTAGGTTGTCATCCAATCTCATTCCTTTGTTGGTTTGGCTTCTAATTTTGGTGTGAAAAAGACTAATCTTAGTGATCTATACACTAGATATAGGATCTCTTTTCCACACAATAGTATAAAATATTTTACTCTTGAAGGTCAGTTTAAGACCATCCATGGTTACCATTTCCCATACTTAACCATCTATGTCATGGAAAAAATGAATCTCTTTCTATTTATTTTCTTCCCTTGAGGCCTATATTCTTGATGGTGCCTACCACCCCTTTTACCAAGGCCTTATTATGGCTCTCTATAAGTATTCCCTTACCATGAACCTCTCTACCAACCTCAAGGCTAAAATAAACTTAAATATTAAACTCCTAGACGATAAAGTTTCTAAGAGCCCATTTGTCTCTTCAATTAAGAATAACCCTAACCCTAGTTCTGTTAGCAAGGTGGGTCTAGAAAAAAGGGTAAGATGCTTGCAAAGATCAACACCCCCCAGAATGAGTTGGTGATTTTTCTTTCCAAGAAAAGGAAGGTGTTTATCTTGAGTGTGTATGAGGAACAATAGGAAAAAATAATAAAAAGATCCCATTCCCCTCCCTATTGAGGGTGAGGCTATTGACATCTTTGATGTTGAGAGGGAAAAGGAGGATATTGTGGGTACTACACGTTGTGACACCAAAGGGTCAAGTGGCCATAGGTCTACCAGATCGATCACAACCCAAAGTACTAAGAACCCTAAAAAATAAAAGGAAAAGAGATTCGAGATGAGTCTAATGATTAAAAGGTTGATGATGAAGTTTTATTCCTTAATATGAGGATGGTTGGGAGGAAGAAGACTTAAAGAATGATTCTAAGGAGAATATGTTGGATGATGATGAAGTTGTGGAACATGATGGAGAAGATGAGGATTGAGAGCTTGACATGGAAAATGATCAAAATGAGTCTATGCATATCAAGGCAAGGAAACTAATTTTTTGGCTCCTCCCTCCCTTAGGCTTCTAGAGATCTTAGATAAAAATGAGGAGAAAATCCCTACTCTCCTCTTAGTTGAGAGCATTAAGGATAAAGACAATACAGACATTAAGGACCTCCAAGCTAAGATGGACTTGCATTAAAGAAAAATCTTGTTTCTAGTAGTATTAAATATAGGATTACTCATTTTAAAAATTCCTTTTCTAAAGTCATAATGCTTACCAGGTATTATAAAAAAATTTGTTACATGGGAACCGTCTTTAGCTACTCTAAAACTACCAAACAAAAGAAAAAAATGTTAAAGGAGAAAAAGAGAAGAATATGGATGATAGAAAAAAGAAGAGCATAAGGATAAGGAGGACTAGGAAGTGTCCTTAGATGCCCTCCTTGAAGACTAGAGATTGATTTTCTAGCCTAGTGTTTGTGGTATTTTCTTCTTTCTTGATTTCATTTCCTTAATTTTGTTGTTTTGATGGGCCTGCATGCCCTTTAGCTATTTTTTTTGACATGTGTTCCCTTCTGCTATTTCTATGTTTTCATTATGTTTTCTTAAACTTCATGATCAAGGCCTTTTCCTTTTTTAATCAAAAACAAAATATGGTGTATAATAGATAAGCATAGCATTTAGGATGCATGACTATGGCTATCAAACCCCTCAAGGCTTGGTGGTGGTGCTCGATGTGAAATAATAGATCATGAGTAAATCCTAGAGATACTTCATGCCTATGTGGTCCTAAGCTCATCTCCAAGATCTTTGAATATCTCTCACATCTCTATATATTATTGTTGAAATCAACCCCTCTTTAAAGCTTGGATTCTATCTAGTGCTACCTATAGGATAATTTGAGTGTGATCGGTAGATGAAGGTTCTCCTCAATCCCTCTATTTTCTAAGATCCTAATATGCATCTCTCATCCATACCATGGGCTCAAAAATCTCAAAATGTCACCCTATGGTTTGTTGTAGCTTATAATTATCTTGCACGAGCTCATGTAGATGCACAACAGGAGTCACCTCTACCATGAATTAACCCATAAAGTTGAGACATTGTTGGGTACAAACTAAAAAAATAAAAACGTAGAATCAATTCAAATTCATCATCATATAAATCTAAAGAAAATTTTAATACAACATCTAGTATGCTACAAACATCATATCAAAAACCATATCATATTACCTGGATCACCAACTCGCTAGGGGGGATCTATGCATGAAATGAATATGACTATGTATGGATTCACATGTGAGGCTAGGGACATGCTATTAGTTGCTCAAATCATCTCTCCATGCTCATAGATTCTTGTTCTCTCTAGTGTAGTAGTGTATTCATGTAATATGCAAGGAAGAGACCCAGGTCTCTTCTCTCCTCAGGGGCATCATCAACCTCCTCTTTCCCCTATGAATTTATCCTCTTGATGTTGCAACTAACTGATCCAACTCATCATCATCTCCATGATTCATCATCATCACCCACCTCCTCACGATATTGTGGTCATGGCCTTGGATCATCGATATGATGGTCTGTAGGAAATACAGGATATATGCTCAACCAGATAATATACGAAATTCTCACTCCAACATTATCCATGTTAGATACACAATCTGCATCTCCCTCCTAATCATTAGAGTCACTCAAAGGGAAGTCCATGATGGTCGATTGAGCTGTATATCTAGGTCTAGCACCATTGTGGGTTAATCGAAGAATAGGGAATCCTTGAAGGTGACCAAACTATCAGGTCACTCAATCGTAGTAAAATGGAATAGCAACATACTCATATCGGTTAACAAAAATAGTCTCATTGCATCCTTTCCAAAATTTCATGCCCATAATTTTTCACTACTTAAACACACACACACCATTTTTTTTACAATGTAGTTTGAACAAGTTAAATATGATGAGAAAATGTCTTTGCACCTTTGAAGGCATTAAGTTTATGATGCCTCTTATGCACTTTTCATATAGTGCAATTTAATGATGGATATAATTAAGACTAAGGATAACTCTATTTTGGTCCTTATCTATGAAGACAATTATTTAAGCTAGGTGACTAAATGAGACATATAAAGAATTATGCTTATATGCAACAATATTTAATCAAAGGAAATTAAATTCTAGGTAAAAAATAACAAATCTAGAGTTATAATTCATAATCACAATATTACACATTAATTTAGCTTTTTGATTTGAACAACTTATATGTTTTGTAATTTGATATTTCTCTATGATTATTTTGGGTTTAAACAACAATGGTTAATTTCAACCTACACTTACTCACTTAATAATTTAGTATTTACTAAGTTAATAACAAAGGTATTCTTAATCACAAGGGATCTAAGGAAATAATTGCATTCATGAATATAAAATAAAATTTAAGTCAAACTTAAACTATACTCTTAGTTTGATAGGTGACACAAAGAATTTAATGTATTAACAACAAAATTGTATTATTCAATTTGCTCTATGATCTTGAACAAATAGATTATTATAAAATTAATCTCTCTGAATGCCAATATTATTTAACAATTGTAAAATGTTAGATGTGTACCTGTTAAATTATGAGCGGATAAATCACTATTTAACCATAGCTTAAATCTTAATTGATAGATTTTAATTTCCATTATTCTCACTTATACATGTATATATGTAAAAAATTGTACTAATTCTACATGAACAATATATATGTTCTATACTTTTTTTTCATTCCACCAAGACAACAAGAAAATGTGTCATTTGCACCTATGATGACATCAATTGAACAATTCAATCATAAGAATTTTGCACAATGAATGAGAGTGGAATGGTGACAAACTAGTGAAGGGTTAACTTTAGTATTACCTCTAACTAAGGGAAACTATTTAGTCTAAAAGAAAGAAATATTAAAGGGGATAAATATGTTCATGAAGTTATTTTGTGTTCCACCATAGAGTACAACTAGATTATTATCATTAAGACTAAAGGAATGAATTAATTGAATAACCATAAATGTATAACTCATATTAATTCAAAAATAAATTGAACAATTAATTACTATCCAAGTTTCTTGTTGATTTACATATAAAAGTTCTCCAAAATTAAAATATCTGAGTAATGTTAAATCTAAGTATGTCTAGTTCTTTAATTGTTTATGTACAATGTTTAGTTTCATAACTTGAGAAGACACCATCAACATGGTGATCCTAGTATCTCATACTTCATTTTATATACCCAACTATGACATTACTTGTTAAATTCAAAAGTTATACCAATTCTAAGATTTAATTTGACCAATTTATTCTCATCCCAACTATGGATATTTTTTTTTTATATCAAAACATGTTTAAATAATTTTGAATCAAGTATAATTTGTCTCTTGATAATTTAAAAATGAATAAAATAGGTCATCAAACTCATTTCTTTACAATTTCAAGTTGAACATTAAGACTCAATGTTTATGTATGATATATAAAATTTATTAAGTATTCTTGAATTAACTTTAAAGAAAGAGAGATGAATTATATTTAACTAAAGGGAAAATAATATGAAAATATTGTATCTAAACATTAATTAGCTAAGTAATTAATAAATAACTAAAAACTATTTTCAAACTAACTTATGACACCTTAAAGATGAGTCTCCTCAACTATTTTCCATTTTCTCTTTGAAGATTCTTTTTCCTATGTAATGTTTTTGATTAGAGGTAAAAACGGGTTTTGAAGGGGCCCAAAACCCTTTCATAACGGTTTTGAAGGACCCGCAACCCTATCACAGAAAAGCATGCTACAAATAAGATAAAACGTAGACCAACATCAGCCCAACAACAGTTGTTAAAAGAAAAACATCATTGCATAGGCTGCATCAAATAAACAAGCAAAGGACCGAAGTCCCTTTACAACCTGGTTTAAACTGAGACTAGAAACCCTTAGAAATAAGAAACTGCCTACATCTGCCAAGCATCAACAAAATAGCCGCTCATGGATGACACCACTGAGCCAAGAGAGATAACCAACTTAATGGTGTAGAACACCATCAAATCCAATAGCTCCACCTCAATATGGGAGTTAGAGAACACAACAGACCACTAGAGCACATCAACCAACTTGCAACAACACCCCACCAGAATCACCATCCCCACCACCACCTCAATAGGAGGGGGCTCCCCTCTATAGGAGAGGAAGAAATGAAATCCCAACCTTCCAAAGTCATCACTCTTCTGCCCACACATGCTCCACCTCGATAGGAACCTGTAGAAGAGAGATCTCCACACCAAACCTACAACACCCACCTCCACCTCCATAGAAGATGGCTCCACCTCGATAGGAGTAGTCTCCACCTCCATAGAAGACACCAGTTGTAGATTTAGACAAAAAACTTGAGAGGGAAGAGCAGACATCGCTACCTTTGGTAAAGCAAGGTACTGAACCAAGAAAGAGGGAGAATGCACTCCAGCCACCAGAGAAAAACACCAAAGCTTCTAGCCCCAAAAGGACAAAACCCTTACTTCAACAGAAAAACTAGAAGCACAGATTTTCCAAGAGCATAAGCCCAACAACCCTAAACAAAAGGCCAACAACAGAACATAGCAAAGCCTCCAACAAAAAAACTCCATCTAGGTACATAGAGAAAACCCGGCCAGCAAAAAGAGATCCACAAGAAAAATCATGTGTAGATAGAAATCTATATGTAGAGAGAAAAAGACCACAAACTCAAGATAAGCACAATGAAGCATAAGGGGATCCCAAGGCCTAACATAGACCGCATCATAGAGAACCAAAAATGACCCATCCTATAAAATAGGACCAAGTCAGCAAACAAAACCAGCAGCTCCAACAACCTCTACCATAGAGAATTGAACACCTCAAGGGGCTATAGATAAACATTAGAATCCACCTCCCACAAACAACCAAAAGCAAGGGGGTCAATGCAAGATAATGGGGGTCCAAACTAGGCCTCTAAGTGGCAATGAAAATTCAGAAAATCAGAGTTAGGCAACTTGACATAAAAATTTGAATAGGATATTAACATAATTTGAAAAATATGTAATAACAAAAGTTGTAGAAAATTGAATGTAGTTTCTAGGCCACTAGTCTTGTTTTGGAAAAAAGTAAATTTGTTTTGAGAAATTTTGAAATTTCAATGCAGTGGTACTAAATTTTTGAGGAAAAAGATAAGAAGTAGGTGTATGTCTGACCACCCTAAGTACAAAAAAAAGATAATATTTTTTTCTAAATTTTTCAATGTTAGTAGAGGACACATGCCCGTATGTGCCATATTTTTTTTTGTAATTTTTTCCATGTAAATAATTAGTTATGATTTTTTTATTACAACTTTTCAGAATTATTAAAATGTTTGTGTCTAACCACCATAAGTTGGTCAAAAAATTATGAAATTCAATTTTTTTTATCCTATAGTATGTGAAGCATAGAATGTGGTGCATCTTGTAGATTCGAAAAATGTTAATTAGTTTGAGATTTATAGAATTTTTTCAATCAGCCTATCAATCAAGACTTTAGACGTAATGTATGTAGAAAATCAATAATAATAATTTTTTAAATTCAAAATAAGGAAAAAGTTATATTGGTGGAAAGCTGACAGTTTTTTCTATAAACCCTTTTCATTTAATGAAATTCGAGTTAAAAAAAGCCATCAGCCATAAGGGCGAACTTTGAAAAACTAAACAAATTTTTAAAAACACGTTTTTTGGGTTGACTTTCTAGGTTAGACAATCCCAAACCAAATCCCGAGCCAATATCCATTTTGGTTTGGTAATACCAAACCAAAACGGATATTCGTGTTATTTTTCAAAACAAATATCCGTTAGTTATATTTACTTATATTATTTATAATACATAATATTATATAATATGTATTATGCATTCATAATACATACATTCATAATATATAATATTATGTATTCTATAATATGTATATTATATATTATATTATATCAAGTACATTATTATATTATATATTTTATTAATATTATGTAATATATACTATATATTATATAATATATTTAATACATAGTATGTAATATATATTTATTGATGTGTGGCCAATTCACAAGAGAGAGAGAGAGGGAGTGAGAGACCTGAGAGGGATGGGGAGAGAGAGATGAGAGAGAGAGAAAGAGAGAGTTGAGAGGGAGAGAGGGAGAGAGGGAGGGAGGGAGGGAGAGAGGGAGAGAGAGAGAGGGAGAGGAGAGACTTGAGAGGGAGAGAGCATGAGAGAAGACTTGAGAGGAGAGGGAGTGAGAGAGAGACTTGAGGAGGGAGAGGGAGAGGGAGAGAGAGTATTGAGATGGAGAGAGAGAGAGAAGAAGAGACTTGAGAGGGAGAGAGGGAGGAGAGTCAAGAGAGAGACTTAGAGAGAGAGCAGAGGGGGGCTTACTTGAGAGTGAGAGGGAGAGAGAGAGAGAGAAAGAAAGGCAGAGAGGGAGAACAAGAGAGAGAGGGGAGCAAGAGGCAAAAGAGGAGAGAGAGAGACTAGAGAGAGACACAGAGAGGAAGGGAGAGAGAGAGGAGCTTGATCTAGGGAGAGATAGAGACTTAAGAGAGGGAGAGAGGAAGCTCAGAGACTTGAGAGGGAGGGACTTGAGAGTGAGAGGAGAGACAAACAAAGAAGTTGAGATGAGAGAGAGGGAGGGAGAGATAGAGAGAGAGGGAGAGAGAGAGAGAGAAGGGGGGAGAGGGAGAGAGGGAGAGACCTGAGAGAGAGGGGGAGAGAGAGAGAGAGAGTTGAGAGGAAGAGTGTTTTCCCGTGTTGGGACCCTCTAGAATAAGAAGTGATACAACCATCAAACAAAATCATTACAACTCAATTCAACATTCATGCCATTAAAACCTTCAAGTTTAATAACATGTCATTAGATTATTCATGTAAAAGATATAAAATCATCATGAATAAGAATCATTATCTTCCAATCATGATACATAAACAAGAACATTATGTACACAAAAGGGGTTTGTTGCAACTTTCAAAAAAATCCTTATAAGACATCAAGACACATGTTAATTGGATTGTTCACATGAAATCTATACAATAATTATGATCAACAAATAATACATCAGTCAACCATGATGCATGAATAAACACTATATATGAACAAACACTAAATTAATAGATTATTTAATATTTATCACTAAATTTTTTTCTCATCATTATACTGTTATATTCATAAATTCAATAGTAAAAAAATTCATCCAACCAAATTCTTTATAAAATATCCATCCAACAAAATTCTTTATAAAATATCCATCTAAGATCAATTGTTTTATAAATATAAGATTAGTCTTAATAAAGTTTTGCGGCTCTCAGTTGCATCTATTCATTTCTTTGTGTTTTCCTCTTTAGATTGGGATTGTCTCCTTTCCTCTAGTCATCGTTGATACCTATCTAAGTCCACTTCCATGGACCTAACCGCATCAACAACTATTTGCATTTTTGATGCAAAATGCCTTAATAATGGACGAACACATTCTTCATTTTGAATAGTGTTAACTTGATTCTGAATGGTTCTAACATTCACATCGACTTGTTCTTGAAAGTGAGCACCATCAGATGTAGGTGATGGAGGTGGGGGGTTACGAGGTGGAGTGAGTGGAGGTGGAGTGGTTGGAGTTGGAGGGCGTGGATCCATGATTTAGATCTATAAGTGAACCTACATTAAATTTATAATTTAAAAATATAAGATACATGTTTAAAAATCCCCTTAAACCATTCAATATAAATGACTTAATTGAATACAAATCAAAAAATGTGTAAATCTCATTTATGTCTAAGGCATGTCAATGGAAAACAAATAATTATTTTAAAGTGATGTGAAATCTCATTTAAAATACATTAAATTTTTATCTCCAAATTGCCAATACTTGGTGACTCTATATACATAGTTAGTAATGGTTAAACAAAACTTGTCCCTATAGCCATAGGGAAATGGGAAAATTTAATGGGCAATAATCGATGGGTTGTGTGGGAGGCTATCATTTGTATATGATACAATATGATAGCCTCTTGCATAGCCCATTGATTATTACCCATTCACTTTGCCCATTTCCTTATGGTTGTAGGGACAAGTTTTGTTTGGTTAGTCCTAACAATGGATCCAGATTCACCAACTATTAGAATTTTAGAGCACTTCCAACAAGGATCCTTTCTGTTTTGAGAGTCGAGGAGAGTCAAAACAATTAAAAAATTAAAAAGAAAATTGTTTAGCAAATAAATACTAACTTAAGAATAAGAAACAAAGCAAGAATTTAAGAAACATGAGAATAAGTGATAAACAAGGAAAAACAATTTAAAAAAATGTAGAAAGGGGGTAATGGAGGTTCTATTTTATGTTTGTATAGTATGCTAGATTCAATTTTATGTTTTTTTTCTAGTGATGAAGGTTCAATTTTTTTGTTTGATGTTTGTTTTTTGTTTTGCACTAACTAGGGTTTCAATTTTTTTTTGTAAGTTTAGATAGAAATGAAAAAATTGAATAAAACTACAAAGAATGCAAAAAAAAATTTAAATTAATCACTAATTAGAAAAAAATACAAAAAATGTAAAAAACACATACCTAGAGGTTGCTAGAGGTTACTGCTCAACTACTGCATTGTGAAAATGAGGAAGATTTCATGTTATAAAGTCCTCAAAGAAATGGATATCCGTTATAAACAGATATTTGTTTATTATATAATAAATTTATTGTATATAAATATACAATAGTATATAAATCACATATATTTTATATAATATAAAAGAAATATAATATATAATATACATTATATATTATATAATATACATTATATATTATATAATATATTATTTTATATATTATATATAATATACATTATACATTATATACATTATATACATTATATAATATATAATATATAATATATAATATATAATACATAATAATATATATTAAATATATTATATATTATATAATACATTTAATGCATCTCTTCAACAAAACAGATATCTGTTTATTATATAATTAATTTATTTTATATAAATATACAATAGTTTATTTCACCTATACTATATATTATATAATATATTTAATACATAGTCTCCCTTTAAAAACGAGGTGGCGTTTCTCCTCAACAAAACAAATATCCATTTTCTCTATTATAAATTTATTATATATAACATAATTATACATATAATATAATATAATATATGGTATATATATATATATATAATATATTTAATAATAGTCTCCTTTTGAATGCCCATCTCCCTCAGATTCTTTAATACATAATTAATCATTATAATAGAGGAGAGAGACCCCGAGAGGGAAAAGGAGAGGAGAGGAGGGAGGGAGGAGGAGAGAGAGAGAGAGAGAGAGAGAGAGAGAGAGAGAGAGAGAGAGAGAGAGAGAGAGCGGGAGGAGGGGCTTAGGGAGAGAGGGAGCAGCGAGAGCGGGAGAGGAGGAGAGGAGGGGAGAGAGAGTGGGGTTTAGGGTTAAGGAGAGGGAGAGGGGAGGAGGGAGAGAGGAGGGAGAGGGAGAGAGAGAGAGAGAGAGGAAGGGAGAGCGAGAGAGAGGGAGGGAGGGAGGGAGAGGGAGAGTGGTGTTGATGGTCAAAAATAACAAAACAATGTTAAAATAGAATATTACTACTCTACTTCTCCTGAAAAAGACAAATAATGTAAACTATCTATTTTCCAAGGTCTCAGTAGTTGGTTCTCAACTGTGTTGATGTCATTCAATGGCCTATGCAACTGTAATATTCAAGGGGCTTGCTGGTAAAAAGGTATTCAAACTACTTAACAATAACTGACCTAATGTTTGGGGGGGTGTAAATAAATATCAAAATATAGAACATAGCTCAGGACAACAAAGCATAAACACAAATTTCTTTAATTCAAACATATAAACTTCATAATGAGCATTTATTTCAACCAATTAAAACCATAAAATGACACAATCCATAGAATAATATATACCATTGCATTCATTCATAGTGTAAATTCAAGACATGCAACTATTCCTCATCACTTTTTTTTAAAACTTCATTTTCAAACAATAACATATCACTAGCTCATTACTAGAATTCATAGATCAATAAACACAAAGAGATCTCATTCATAGATAACTCAATGAAATAGTTTCAGATTCATAATCTTCTATTTATTTTCATCAAATAAGAGACATTTATGCACAACAAAATTCACTGGCATACAAATGACTATTGTTCATCAACATTACCATCAAATTAACACATTTATGAACATAACATAAACTGTATTAAAACTTGTAAAATGTTTGAGTATCTTTGCATGAAACTGTAAAAACTTCTAAAAGCTATAAAACCTATCATAAATCTCTCTTTAGGAAACCAATTGTGATTTCAATTAGCCGACCTTTACAATATGGAGAGAAATTCTACATATAGGAAATTTAGCACTAATTCCTCTCATCAAAAATTAAGATCCACAAATCAAGGAGCAATTGGAGCTATATGAGATAACCATCCTTTATCATCTTCAGTTAACAATTGATGACTCTTTATCAAAAATATGCATGCAAAGGGAAAAGGTCAAACTGTTGGGGATCTTTAGTTGAACTTGTGTCATGACCTTGAAAAGTAGGAGAGAGCTACCTAGCTAGCCGTGCCATTTGATGCTTCATTCAAAAATAATATTCCATAGCCACTTCATTCCCATGTCTTCTACTTAAGTAGATATTCATCATAATTATCCAATACTTGTTTAAGCATATCTTCATCTGGCCCATCTACCCAATTATCTTCAAATTTTATTCTTTTCAACTCGGTAGAGGTGAACTTCTGCATATCTTCTAGCTTAGCAAGCTGCTTCCGAGAAACCTTTACTGCCTCTTTTATATCCATGAATATGTCTATTAGCAAATCATCACCATCATCCCCCTTCTCTACTACTTCTTGGAATCTATTATTCCATTTATTCCTAAGCTCATCAAGAGGGAGGCCATCCTTTACATGGATATCTTCATTCACAATCATGGCTATGATTTCCTCTAGTTCCACAATTTTATCTGCTAAATCTTTCCCAACCTATTGCACTTCATTCCTATGTGAAAAAATGAATGAAGAATGAAATCTGATAATTTTCTAATAGTTTTCTCAATAAAGTCCACATTACCTTCTTCAAGGATGGATTGTTCTAGAAGTGTTTGTTGAGGTAGCTTACTGATTTCTTTCAATCTCCTCACATGTTCTCTGTATTCTTCCTCTTGTTTATAGAGGGTCTCAACATATGCAGTCATGTCATTGAATGATTCCCATGCACCTTTATGAGCCTTATGACTTTCAACAAGCAATTCTTCTACCTCTTGGTTTAACCTATCAGTCCATCTATCCAACATCCCTACTTTGCTTCTCATTTCCATGAGGTCATCAACCTCTTTCTTACTTAGCAAAATTGATGTCTCAGGAGTAGCAGATTGTAAAGAAGCAGGAGAGGATAAGTCTTTCAAGAACCTATGCAATTGATCCAACTAAGCTTTGAGCTCATCCTTCCTTTGCTTATCTTTTATCATCCTTGATTTCGTAGAGGATGCTACAATATCAATAAGATCCATTTGTTGGTTCCTTGTGGGTCTCCCCAAGTTCACAGTGCCTAGCTGATAATCACTCAATTGCATTTCTTGTTTATCTTTGTCAACCATGGGAATGGCACACTTAGCCACAATTTCCCCAGTATCTGTCAATTTGGTTGAATGAAGGACTCGAGCCTTTTTCTTGGGCCTCTCCTCAATTTCCTTCATCATATCATCCTAGTTTAGGGGCTAAGATTGGACTATCTGTTTCCTCTCCAAGTTGAGCTTTAACCATGTTGGAGCAGCAAGAAGAGTAATCACTTGTGGTGAAGAAGTGGTAGAAGAGAGGGGTTGCAAAAGTGTTACCTTAGGTTGAGAACCAACCTCTTGTTGCTGCTCCTTTTCTGCCATCTCTTTAGCTAGCTTATCAACTTCAGCTTTCTCCTTTTCTTCTTCCAACCTCCTTTCTTCCAATATAGTATTCCTTTGTTTTTCCAATTCCTTAACCTTCTCCCACATTTTGGCTACTTCTCATTCATGTTTAGCTTGTTCCTCTTCCTCTTTTCTCTTAAGTAAGAGATCTTCTTCTTCTTTCTTACTTTGGGCCTCTTCCACAACTTTGGCTTTGGCTTCAAGATCTTCCTTTTCTCTCCTTTGTTGGTCCTTCTCCTCGTCAAGATCATGAATCTTTTGCAGGAGAGCCAACTTCTCCCTCTCTGCATTATCTTTCCATTTAGTCTCCTTTTGTTGTTGCAGAAGGTCCTCCTTCTCCTTGTGTTGCCTTGCTAGCTCCTAAGTTTTGGCTCTAGCTTCCAACTCTTATTGTTTTGCAAGTGCATCAACTTTGGCCTTGGCATCGACCTCTTTGTTTGCATCCTCGAAGAGTCTCCTTTGATCTTCTGGGGTTAGGACATTCTCCCCCTCAACATCTTCAACATCTTCAACATCTTCAACATGTATAGTTACAAGAGGCCCATTATTTGATTGTGTAGACTTTGAATCAGTGTCTATATCATGTATCTCAACCTCTTTTTTCTTAAGAGTCTCAGCTTGCTCATGGAGGTTGCTTGTAGGTACTTGTTTAGTAGATTCTCGCGAGAGAGAAGGCTAAGATGAGGCTCCTTCTCTAGCTATTGTAGTTTCCACATCTTATGAATCATGGGTGTCTTGGACAGGTACTCTTGGATCAACATCCTTTCTAGGACTAGGAGGATAATATTCCAGTTGTTCCTTAGGGGTTGTCATCCTCTTGGTTCTTCTATAGCCTTGGATAACCCCTGCTTTTCTCTTCTTAAACGATTGAGCTTCTGACTCCTTTATTCTCATTACAACCCATTGGATACTCCTATCCATCACTGTCCTAGAAATTTGTTTAATATCAATAAACTCTTCTTCATCCCAATTTATTGGGTCCTAGTTATTTGTATCCACATTCTCTGCTTCATAATTAGGGTCCAAAACTACACCATCATCTGATAATGTTTCAGGAATGTCTTCTTTTACCCCATATTCAACCATTTGTGGGATGGTGAACCTTTCATAGTTCCTTTTCATTACATCATATTCATCCTGCAAATCTATCTAGAAATCTTCTGACAAGTTATAGTGATTATAAAAAATGGTTGGGGATAAGCCATTCACCTTATGCTCCAAGTCAAAGTGCTTCTAGGTTGTATATGATACCAACTTCAAATAACTCAATTCTTCGCATACTGCCTTGGCAACCAAATTATGAATACAACAATATTCTCCCAATTTCATGGGAAATTTGTGACATCCTGGCTTATGTTTATTGGCATATTTATTATTGACTATCATGGCTTGATATAAAAACTCCATAAGAACAATCCTATCATTGCAACATCTTGGTAATTGATGAGGATGTCCATCAAAACTTGCTAACCTAAAGTAAGAGAATTTGGGGTATCAGATATACCAATGTTCCCATTCAACAATCAAGGCCATAGCTTCTGTACTCATCCTATATCCAAAATCTCTTGTTAACCGATTAGTAATGACATAAAGAAATGCATCATTAACCCTCCTATGATGTAGCTCTAATGCTTGTAGGGTCAACTAATCATAATGCTCCCATGCCCTCTTTTGTCCAAGAGCTTTCCCTAATATGCCTACTGCATTCAATCTAGGGAATATGCACATCTTTGTTGCTGAATATATAACATAGGAGGTCATGAAAAAATTCTTTGTTTGCCTCACCTTGAGCATCTAATTATGCAGGTTATCTAACAAGATCATGCCCCGATCAAACTATTGTCTACCATCCGAAATTGTTTCAATGAATGGAAACATCTATTCCTTAAAATGTGAAAAGTATTTCTTTCCAAACACCCTGGAGAGCATCATGATTAAGTCATCAATTTCCTTTTTAAAGTCCCCCCTCTTGGGTTGTTCAGGAACCTTGGTCAAAGAATTCTTTTCAGTTTTTAGTCATTTCTTGTTTAGATGGGACCTATTAGTTTCCTTATCCCTATTGAATAGTTACAATGCATTTGCTTCATTCAATTGCTTAGGGTTCTTGGGAGTAGGTGCATTGAACAAGAACCTCATCATTTGTGGAGATAAATCAATAATCACATTTCCTTGGAGGTCTACACACTACCTTGATGCAGGATTGTAAGCCCCTGCTCCTGTTAGTATAAGCTCCAGGCACTGAATTGATAGAGGGAAGAGAGTGACATGTGCCAGTCCGGATTGGGCTATTATTTCAGTCCTCCCAATCACTTCCTTTGAGAAAGTATCTATAATAAGCTCATCATAGTTGAATGGCCCTAGATTGGTATATGTAATTGTAGCATAGAAAAAAAGGGCGCCTTTTCCTTCCTTGATTTGGGAATAATTCATGATAAATTGGACTTAATGAGGCCTTGATTTAGTGTTTCAAAGTGTTTTACACGTCCAAATTAGGTCTTGGACCCTTGTAAATGCATCTAACAATGTCTTGTAAAGGTGTTGTAAAGTGTTGTAAAAGACTTTCACACTTTTCTAGACTTAATGAACCCATCTTCCCTTAATTCAACATTATAAAATGTATCTAATTACATTATCACATCAATCTAGAAGGCTTGTAAAACAAACTTAATGTTAATCTAGTGTTGTAATGTGTCTTACACATTCACATTAGATGTTGTGCCTTTCTAGGATATGCAGACCTAATTTTAGTGTTGTAAATTGTATTTAATCACACTTTCACATTGATTTTTGTGTCCCAAGGCCTAATTGACCTTTGCATCATCATTAATAGGTCCCTATTACCCCATATTGTGCATGTCGAGGCATAATTTGATGAAATACTCAACAAAGTCACCATATAAACCTGATTTCCTCATTCCCCAACAACCCAGCTGGCAAATGGGTCCCTCTAGGACTAATTTGTCATCTGTAGTGAATGAGTCCCTACCAGGTGGGACTGATTCACCCAAGGTGGCGAATGAGTCCCATTTGGGCAATTTTTGACTTTTGAGTGAGAAATTTTGGAATTAAATTTTTATTTTTCTTCATGTCAGCCCCGGGGATCCACTTTACGGGAAAATTAGGAGAATTTCCTATAAAATCAAGTCTCTAAACCCTAATTTACATATCATAACTCCTTCACACATTTCCTATCATTCATTCATCATTTATCTTCTATCTCAATTCAAGCAAGTTAGGGTTTTTACATTCCAAGTCATCAAGATAACTTTCAAGGAAATTCAAGGGCAGATTATTCATGTTTTGTTGCAGACATTCAAGATCAATATTCATGGAAAGGTAATAACTCCATTATTGCATGCTTCATTACATTCCTTCATCATTTTGGTTTAATTACCTACAAAGGGGTTTGACCAAGGCAAACCCCCATGCCCTAACATTGAACATTTCTCTCTCTTGTCTTGTGTGTTTGCAGATTTAGGCATCTTGAAGATTTGGAAATCATTGAAGATCAATTCAAGTAAAGTTGTTGAAGACACCTTCCTATTGACCAAGGCAAAATATTGAAAAAAAGTCACTTTCAAGTTCAAAAATCAGACTTTCAGAGGTGGACACCTGTCAGGAGTCGAAGAGCAGATCAAAGACTTTAGTTTCCACTTTTGGATTTTCAGAAATTCAAAAGTGGACTCATTTTCCATGGGTAGTGAATGAGTCCCACTGCTAGGCCTGATTTTGGTTTTCTACGGTTTTGGATACCCATTTGTCTGAAACGGGCTTTGGTTCAATTTTCTAGAACTGGGACTGATTCATCCAGAATGGTGAATGAGTCACACCAAGCCTAAAAATCAAGATCAAAAGCATTCCAGAATTCATTTCCAGTCTTCATCAAGATCTCAGGTGCACACTTTCAGTTTCATCCATTTCTGTTGCAATTTGCATTCATTTTTAGGTGTTTTTTGCATATCACAAGGTGTTTCCAAACAAGTTACATTTCTTAGGTTTTGCATTCGTAACTCATTTAATTTTTTAGTGTATTAAATTTAGATAATTTCATTGAAATACTTCATTCATATTCCATCCATATTGCATTGACTTTGAGTGTGACAATTGCTCATTTTGGCCCTTGTTTCTCCTTTTAGGTGAAAATCCAAAGAAGTGCTAGCAAGGATTAGGGTGCTAAAATTATTGTTATAGTAATGTTAGCCCATTTTGAATCCATCTTGCTAGCTATAGAAGTGGCATCCTAGTGTTTATATCTCATAGTATAAGGCAGTTGCTCCACCTTTATCTTCTTTGGTTTCACTCCTTTTGAACTTTTTGCGGCTTGTCCTTCCTTTAGTGAAACTTCCTCAAATGCTCCTGACATCATTTATTCTTGCACTTACAACCCTAGATTAGAGAAACATAAGGCATGGGAATCATCATACAAATGTTACCTTTCATACTTCTCTATTCTTCCCTAGGTAGCCCTTCAAACTTATTAAAATTTAAAACTTGTCGAGAGTGGGACCAGGAGAGGATCAGGAACCAAAGAGGTGAAACAAAATAAATCAAGCGAAACTGGAACAGGGATAAGGATAGAAACTAGAACTTCCAAAGTTCCAATACTTCGTATCATTTGATGATCTGGTCCTGCTAGGCTGGTGGGATCAGAATTGGAACCCATCGGAGGCGGAATCATTTCTGGAACCAGACTCCTACGTGAATGTTCATTGGATTATTTTTTTTCTAGCTCCGGTTCCACTATAGATTACCAAGGCTAAGTGGATTCTCCCTGCATGCCCACATCAGTTTGGACCCAGGTTAAAAGAAGGCGAGGGGAGGCATAATTTAAGTTTGACTTCGCCTAGACAAACAAAACCGAGATCGAGCGAGTTAAGGTATTTATGCAAAAGGGTGACATACAAACCCTAGTTTGTAAAGCCCGTTGACATAAATGAAAACTAGGGCATCATAATCCCCTAATCAAATTTGCAAGACCAACCAAGACGTAAGATCAAAATGGTCTAGAGAAAGATTAAAACAACTTCAAGCATCTAGAACCCTTTAAAACGAAGCCCTAATCGAAACTAGGGCACTGTGGAATAGAACCTCCACTAAGAATGTAGAAAATGACAATAGACGAATGAGAATGAGTGAGAGGAAGCAAAAGACAAATGGAAAAGCAGAAGAAAAACCCAAACAAGACAAAAAGATAAACAAAACACGAACAAAAGCACAAGAAGATCCACGGGAAAAGCCTTATGAATGTGCGAAGAAAAGACTGAGCAACAAAATGGGAAAACACAAAAAGAGAATGAAAGAAACCCTACCTACCTCAAAATGCAACTAGTTTGGGTTGAAAATTGACAACAATCCACTCACAAAACTCTTGCCCACGACCAAATCGTGCTCCTCTTCAAGTTGTTTGGGCTCTAGCTCATTAAGACACTTTAGATAATTGTATGAGCCAAATAACCTTCATTAAGGTTTAAAAAACCATTTCACACGTGTGACAAGGCTACAATTAATGCGGTTGGTCGGGCACATAATCAGAGCGAAGGCGAGTACACAACCATCATGAACATTAGAGGTAAAGTGGGAGCAGAAGTGGAGTGAAGATAGAACCAAGAACTTTGTCAAAGTTCCACATTCCATTCTAGATCCGTCTCCGGTCCCACAGTAGGGAAAGGAAACAAAGGAACGAGGGTGGGATCTGAACCAAAATCGAGCCTAGAACTTTTGCAAAGTTCTAGGTTTGGATTCTATTCTAGTTTTTCTCCCAACAAAGGGAAAGAAAACCAACACAAGGAAAATGACAATGAAAGAAAAAAAGGAAGCAAGACCAGAGCGAAGCCCATTTCGAATGGGTTTCAAAATGAGGACAAAACACAAGACAAACCAATGGGAGTGGTATCGTAACCAAATTCAGACGTGGAACTTTGCAAAGTTCTAGGTCCAATTTTTGTTTCGCTTTTGCTTCTACCAAAAGGAAGCAAAGCACAAAGGGGAAGAAAACAAAAGAAAACTCAAGGGAGAAAACAAACCCAAGAGCCCAAGACAATCAAAACAACAAAGAAGCCAACAAGGCAAGCATGCGACTGGGATCAGAACCAGGAGAAGATCAGGAACCAAAGAGGTGAAACAAAATAAATCAAGCGAAACTAGAACAGGGATAAGGATAGAAACTGGAACTGCCAAAGTTCAAATACTTCATATCATTTGATGATCTGGTCCCGCTAGGCTGGCAGGATCGAAATTGGAACCCATTGGAGGCAGAATCATTTCTGGAACCGGACTCCTACGTGAATGTTCATTGGATGAGTTTGTTTCTAGCTCTAGTTCCACTATAGATTACCAAGGCTAAGTGGATTCTCCCTGCATGCCCACATCAGTTTGGACCCAGGTTAAAAGAAGGTGAGGGGAGGCAGAATTTAAGTTTGACTCCGCCTAGACAAACAAAACCGGGATCAAGCGAGTTAAGGTATTTATGCAAAAAGGGTGACATACAAACCGTAGTTTGTACGACCTGTCGACCTAAATGAAAACTAGGACATCATAATCCCCTAATCAAATTCGCAAGACCAACCAAGACATAAGATTAGAATGGTCTAGAGAAAGATTAAAACAACTTCAAGCATCTAGAACCCTTTAAAACGAAGCCCTAATTGAAACTAGGGCACTGTGGAACATAACCTCCACTAAGAATGTAGAAAATGACAATAGAACAATGAGAACAAACAAGGGGAAGCAAAAGACAAATGGAAAAGCAGAAGATAAACCCAAACAAGACAAAAAGATAAACAAAACATGAACAAAAGCACACGAAGATCCACGGGAAAAGCCCTATGAATACGCGAAGAAAAGACCGAGCAACAAAATGGGAAAACATAAAAAGAGAATGAAAGAAACCCTACCTACCTCAAAATACAACCAGTTTGGGTTGAAAATCAACAACAATCCACTCACAAAACTCTCGCCCGTGACCAAATCGTGCTCCTCTCCAATTTGTTTGGGCTCTAGCTCGTTAAGACACTTTAGATAATTGTAATGATCCAAATAACCATCAATAATGTTTAAAAAACCATTTCACGTGTGTGACGAGGCTACAATTAATGCGGTTGGTCGGGCACGTAATCAGAGCGAAGGCGAGTACAAGACCACTGTGAACATCAGAGGTAAAGCGAGAGTAGAAGTGGAGTGAAGATAGAACTAGGAACTTTGTCAAAGTTCCACATTCCATTCTAGATCCGTCTCCAGTCCCACGGTAGGGAAAGGAAACAAAGGAACGAGGGTGGGATCTGAACCAAAACCAAGCCTAGAACTTTTGCAAAGTTCTAGGTTTGGATTCTATTCTAGTTTTTCTCCCAACAAAGGGAAAGAAAACCAACACAAGGAAAATGACAATGAAAGAAAAAAAGGAAGTGAGACTAGAGCGAAGCCCATCTCGAACAGGACACAAAATGAGGACAAAACACAAGACAAACCAATGGGAGTGGTATCAGAACCAAATTTGGATGTGGAACTTTGCAAAGTTTTGGGTCCAATTTTTGTTTCACTTCTGCTTCCGCCAAAAGGAAGCGAAGCACAAAGGGGAAGAAAACAAAATAAAACTCAAGGGAGAAAACAAACCCAAGAGCCCAAGACAATCAAAACAACAAAGAAGCCAACAAGGAAAGAATGGGACCGGGATCAGAACCAGGAGAAGATCAGGAACCAAAGAGGTGAAACAAAATAAATCAAGCGAAACTAGAACATGGATAATGATAGAAACTGGAACTTCCAAAGTTCCAATACTTCGTATCATTTGATGATTTGGTCTCGCTAGGTTGGCGAGATCAGAATTGGAACCCATCGGAGGCAGAATCATTTCCGAAACCGAACTCCTAAGTGAATGTTCATTGGAAAAGTTCGTTTCTAGCTCCGGTTCCACTATAGATTACCAAGGCTAAGTAGATTATCCTTGCATGCCCACATCAGTTTGGACCCAAGTTAAAAGAAGGCCGAGGGGAGGCAGAATTTAAGTTTGGCTCCGCCTAGACAAACAAAATTGGGATTGAGCGAGTTAAGGTATTTATGCAAAAGGGTGACATACAAACCCTAGTTTGTACGACCCGTCGACCTAAATGAAACCTAGGGCATCATAATCCCCTAATCAAATTTGCAAGACCAACCAAGACGTAAGATCATAATGGTCTAGAGAAAGTTTAAAACAACTTCAAGCATCTAGAACCCTTTAAAATGAATCCCTAATCTAAACTAGGGCACTGTGGAATAGAACCTCCACTAAGAACATAGAAAATGACAATAGACCAATGAGAACGAATGAGGGGAAGCAAAAGACAAATGGAAAAGCAGAAGAAAAACCCAAACAAGACAAAAAGATAAACAAAACATGAACAAAAGCACACGAAGATCCACGGGAAAAGCCCTATGAATGCATGAAGAAAAGACCGAGCAACAAAATGGGAAAACACAAAAAGGGAACGAAAGAAACCCTACCTACCTCAAAATGCAACCAGTTTGGGTTGAAAATCGACAACAATCCACTCACAAAAGTCTCGCCCATGACCAAATCGTGCTCCTCTTCAAGTTGTTTGGGCTCTAGCTCGTTAAGACACTATAGATAATTGTAATGAGCCAAATAACCTTCATTAAGGTTTAAAAAACCATTTCACACGTGTGATGAGGCTACAATTAATGCAGTTGGTCAGGCACATAATTAGAGCGAAGGCGAGTACACAACCACCGTGAACATTAGAGGTAAAGCGGGAGCAGAAGTGGAGTGAAGATAGAACCAAGAACTTTGTCAAAGTTCCACATTCCATTCTAGATCCGTCTCTGGTCCCATGGTAGGGAAAGGAAACAAAGGAACGAGGGTGGGATCTAAACCAAAACCAAGCCTAGAATTTTTGCAAAGTTCTAGGTTTGGATTCTATTCTAGTTTTTCTCCCAACAAAGGGAAAGAAAACCAACACAAGGAAAATGACAATGAAAGAAAAAAAGGAAGCGAGACCAGAGCGAAGCCCATCTTGAACGGGACACAAAACGAGGACAAAACACAAGACAAACCAATGGGAGTGGTATCAGAACCAAATTCAGACATGGAACTTTGCAAAGTTCTGGGTCCAATTTTTGTTTCTCTTCTGCTTCCACCAAAAGGAAGCGAAGCACAAAGGGGAAGAGAACAAAAGAAAACTCAAGGGAGAAAACAAACCCAAGAGCCCAAGACAATCAAAACAAGAAAGAATCCAACAAGGCAAGAATGGGATTGGGATTGGAACCAGGAGAAGATTAGGAACCAAAGAGGTGAAAAAAAATAAATCAGGCGAAACTGAAACATGGATAAGGATAGAAACTGGAACTGCCAAAGTTCCAATACTTCATATCATTTGATGATCTAGTCCTGCTAGGCTGGCGAGATCAGAATTGGAACCCATTAGAGGCAGAATCATTTCTAGAACCGAACTCCTACATGAATGTTCATTAGATGATTTCGTTTCTAGCTCTGGTTCCTCTATAGATTACCAAGGCTAAGTGGATTCTCCCTGCATGCCCACATCAGTTTGGACCTAGGTTAAAAGAAGGCGAGGGGAGGCAGAATTTAAGTTTGACTCTGCCTAGACAAACAAAACCGGGATCAAGCGGGTTAAGGTATTTATGCAAAAGGGTGACATACAAACCCTAGTTTGTACGACCCATCGACCTAAATGAAAACTAGGGCATCATAATCCCCTAATCAAATTCACAAGACCAACCAAGACGTAAGATCAGAATGGTCTAGAGAAAGATTAAAACAATTTCAAGCATCTAGAACCCTTTAAAACGAAGCCCTAATCGAAACTAGGGCACTGTGGAACAGAACCTCCACTAAGAACATAGAAAATGACAATAGAACAATGAGAACGAATGAGGGGAAGCAAAAGACAAATGGAAAAGCAGAAGAAAAACCCAAACAAGACAAAAAGATAAACAAAACACGAACAAAAGCACACGAAGATCCACGGGAAAATCCCTATGAATGCACGAAGAAAAGACTGAGCAAAAAAATGGGAAAACATAAAAAGAGAATGAAAGAAACCCTACGTACCTCAAAATGCAACTAGTTTGGGTTGAAAATCGACAACAATTCACTCACAAAACTCTCGCCCACGACCAAATCGTGCTCCTCTTCAAGTTGTTTGGGCTTTAGCTCGTTAAGACACTTTAGATAATTGTAATGAGCCAAATAACCTTCATTAAGGTTTAAAAAACCATTTCACGCGTGTGATGAGGCTACAATTAATGTGGTTGGTCAGGCACGTAATCAGAGCGAAGGAGAGTACACAACCACTGTGAACATCAGAGGTAAAGCGGGAGCAGAAGTGGAGTGAAGATAGAACCAGGAACTTATTCCAAGTTCCACATTCCATTCTAGATCTGTCTTTGGTCCCACGGTAGGGAAAGGAAACAAAGGAACGAGGGTGGGATCTGAACCAAAACCGAGCATAGAACTTTTACAAAGTTCTAGGTTTGGATTCTATTCTAGTTTTTCTCCCAACAAAGGGAAAGAAAACCAACACAAGGAAAATGACAATGAAAGAAAAAAAGGAAGTGAGACCGAAGCGAAGCCCATCTCGAACGGGACACAAAACGAGGAAAAAACACAAGACAAACCAATGGGAGTGGTATCAGAACCAAATTCAGACGTGGAACTTTGCAAAGTTCTGGGTCTAATTTTTTTTTTGCTTCTACTTCCGCCAAAAGGAAGCAAAGCACAAAGGGGAAGAAAAAATAAGAAAACTCAAGGGAGAAAACAAACCCAAGAGCCCAAGACAATCAAAACAACAAAGAAGCCAACAAGGCAAGAATGGGACCGCGATCGGAACCAAATCCAGACCTAGAACTTTGCAAAGTTCTAAGTTTGATTCTGGCCCGCGACCCGAGCCCGCAAAATAGAAGAAACAAGGACTTAGGAGGAAAAAGAACAACTCCTAAGATCCAAACAAGAACACCAGGGACAAACAAACACAAGGGGGACCCATTTTGACCCAAAAACAAAATGGGGTGTTTATGCAAGGCATAACAAATGGGAGAAAGAGTGGGAGAGAGGGAGAGAGAGTGGGTTTAGGGTTTAGGGAGAGAGAGGGGGGGAGCGGGAGAGAGGGAGGGAGAGTGGGAGAGAGAGAGAAAGTCCTGAGAGGGAGAGAGGAGAGTGGGATAATATATATTATATATTTATTATATTAAATATATTAATATAATATTAATATATATAATATAGGTTATATTAATATATATTATATAATAATATATATTAATATATAATAAATAGATATATCATATATCATAAGAAATAATAATTCTTAAAATTCAAATAATGGATATTTGTTATAAACGGATATCCGTTTTTTATTTTAATAGGTTATACACTTGGACAAGCAACAATATATATTATATATTCATATAAATATATATAATATTATATATTAATATATAATACATATTATATAAAATATGACATTCTAGTTTATAAGACTAGAGGTAACAAATATCCATTTGGAATGGATATTCGTTTCGAAATGGATATCAGTTTTGTAAGTTATATGATAAACAAAAAAGGTACTGTTTTGAGTATTTCAACGGTCCCTGCATTCTTTCTGTCGTGAAATTCTTGCGCTCTCTGTCTGCATTAGACGAAATTCAACTTTTCAAAGATTCTCTAACACTTTTTTTAGAATTCCAATCATTTATGTGTGCTTTTTTGTTTGTGCAATGGGGAGAAGCAATTGGTGTAAGAGAAAAGGTAAAAGGAAACTTGTAACAACAGATGAAATTGAAGCATATAGAGCAAAACATAGAGAAAGTCATAGGAAAAGAAGACAAGGTATGCAAAATATTCAAATTGAAGCTTCTTCCAAACCATTAAATGTTAATTCAAGTGAAGATGAAATAGAAATTGAAAATATTGAACATCATATTGAAATTGAAAAAAACATATAAAAATTTCTCTTTGATTTACATATAAAAATTCTCCAAAATTAAAATATTTGAGTAATGTTAAATCTAAGTATGTCTAATTATTTAATTTTTATGTACAATGTTTAGTTTCATAACCCAATAAGACAACATCAACATGGTGATCCTAATATCTCATACTTCATTTTATATACTTGATTATGACATTACTTGTTAAATTCAAAAGTTATACCAATTCTAAGATTTAATTAGAACAATTTATTCTCATCCCAACTATTGATATTTTT
>VDFB02220911.1:0-13765 GCA_007258455.2 Sequoia sempervirens | reverse complement strand
ATATTTTGATAGTTGAATACATTCAAAATATTTCTAATATATTTCTAATTTAAAAAATATATTGTTTAATTTTTTAACTATATTTTTTTTTTTTCAAAAATATATTTTTATTTATTTTTAAATATATTATACATACAAAATTACATAATCAATAATACATAATAGATTTTGGTGAATATATCTAGGTATGTTAATATATGCTTGAAAAACTAATTTTAATTAAAAAACTTACTAACATCATTAAAAGGTAAGTTTATAATTATAAAAAATTAACATTAGAATTATTTAACATTTGAAATAGAAAATTTAAATATTATATTATAATAGTTTATAATTTACTTATATAGTATTTTGGATAATAGAAACAATTTTGATTGATTTAATATTTTCTAAGTTCATTATTGAATTTAAATCTTTATAAATATAATTATATATCTTTAACTAATATTATAATTTAAAAATAATAATGAATATTGAACATCTTAGATTTTAGTATAACTTAAATATAAAAAATTTAATGTATAAGTTTATAAAATATAATATATATTTTTTTAAATAAAGATTTAAAGATTATTATATATGTATATTTAAAACATCCATAGAATTATTTTTTAACTATGAAATTAATATGATTAATTTTATTTATAATTTTATCTTATCTTATCTTTTTAACAATTTTTTGGCATCCTACATAATTTGTTTTCTATAAGTATCATGTTGTATACTCTTTATATGGAAGGTAGTGTTTTTTCATGGAGCTTAATAAGTTTTAATAATTTTTTAGTCATTTTAAAGATTTTTATTTTTTTCTAAAGATAGGCATATTTAGACTTTTGATGGCTTATGTACAATTATGCATATTCTTTTATTTATTATTTTTTTTGCAATATCATGTTATTCTTGATTAATCACATTATTTGTTTGTCATTTTTATTTGTTTTGTTGAAAATATTTTATCTTTTACTTTTACATCTATGATAATTTCAAATCATCAAATTTAAAAAATTATAAATAAAAACTTATTTTTATTAATCTCAAGTACATGTCCTAATCTTTTTATAGATTACTAACCAAACAGTTATTTCTTTCCTTTATTTCTATAAATGTGTATCATATCTCTATTGAAATTTATGAGATGTGTATGTAATTCTTAGCGCAACACTCTTAGAGATTAGGATTTTTTTTCACATTTATCTATTTTCTTATTGTTCCTATTAGTGGCCAATTAAATCTTCATTGAAAACCTACAAAGAGCTTGGGTCCTTCAATCTCAAAGCTTGTCTAATTTCTTGATGAGAATCATTCACATTGATTCCCAATATTGTGCTCCAATTGCATGATACATTTATAAAATGCACTTGGTAATTTAGTATGTGGTTGAAATATTAGAGTAACAACAAATGGTTCTTTTCATTTTTGGCACATGATTGGCCATTTTACTATGTTAAATTTTTATTTTCAGTTTTATTTTCATGGTTTTCATGTTGTCAAATTTTCATACATTTCTTAGTCTTTAAAAAAAAAATGAAGGTTCTATTAGTGTCCCCAATCTCGCTAAAAATCATGTATAGAGAGTACAATATATAAACTATTAATTATAGAGTATAACAACAAAATGAATTTAAAAACTACTACATAGAAACAAGGTTTAGAATAGTTCAAAATAGAGATACCATTCTCCTACAAATACTATGTATAGAAACCCTATGTAGCCACACTTTAACCCTCAAAATCAAGAGAATAAATTCTCATACATTTTTTCTATAATGAATTTAGAGAATAAATCATAAGATTTAAATTCAATAATGAATTTAGAAAATATTAAATCAATCAAAATTGTTTCTATTATCCAAAATACTATATAAGTAGATCTTAAGCCCAATCTTAAGCCTAACAATAACCCTAAGTGAAAACTTATCCTAATTGAACCTTAACCCTGATTTAGCCCAAACCCTAACCTTAACCCTAACCCTAATTGAACCCTAACCCTAATTAAACTCTAGCCCTGATTGAAATATAACCCTAATTAAACTCTAGCCCCAATTGAACCCCAACCCTAACCCTATTTGTTCCTAACCCTAATATCTCACAAATACAGGATCAAGACCTTGCCAACTCTGGTAAACCTTATTGGATAGTGATAAAAGCTACCTTATCTTTCATTAAGGTAGAAAAAATTTGTTATACAACATGCCCCTTGAAAATTTGAGATAGGCACTACAAAAAGAAGGTAAACACTAATGAAAATGGTCAGTGGTATTGTGGAAGATGTGATAAAAAATTTCCCTTAATGTGATTATAAATATATACTTCAATGCAAAGTGCAAGACCATACTTCATTCACTTGGATTACAACTTTTGAAGAAGCGGTAGAAGAAATTATGTAACAACAAAAGAATTGAACATTTTACATGAAAATAAGATGATGTTAAGTTTTCAAGACATTATACAAAAAGGTCCTTTTCAACAGATACATATTTAAACTTCAAGTGAAAAAAGAGACTTATATACTTGAACAAAGGATTAAATGCACACTATAAAACAACAAAGTTTGATTATTCATATGAGAGCAAAGCTTTATTAGACTCAATTGCAAAGCTATAGGTTTCATAACATTCAAATGCTTGAATGTATATAATGTTAACAATGTATTCAAACATTTGAAAAAAAAAATAGTGGATATATCTAAGCTAGTTAATGCCATTTTGTCATGATATACTTATTTGATGCTGTCAATACTAAATCTAATGATTGATGAACATTTCTACTTTTAAATTTATTGTTCCTGGTTGATTGTTGTTATAGACAAGTTGGTATGATTTCAAATTTCAATGTGTACCCTTATATATGGGAATTGAGATAAACATTGACACAAACAATAATGAAATCAAATTGATTGCTTTCCAAGTTCATATTCATGAAAATGTAAGCATTTTTTCAAGTCAATAGGCATCTTGATAAAGATAACTCTCAACATGTTTTACATATATTATTAATTAATATAGGTATTCTAGTTAATTAAATTATTAACTATATTTTATTTGTATTATATATTGAATTGTTAAAAGATGTAAAAATCTTAATATTAAATATATAGGAAAATGGTTAAAAAATTACATATTTTTCAAAAAATAAAATATAGTGTGTAATTTAAAATACAAATTATATAATTCTTATAAGATTTATATTATTATTTATTGAATATTCTATAGAATTTAAACTAAAAAATTAGCCTCCCCCTCTTGCTCTCCCTCTCTCCCCCTCTCTACATATATCTCCCTCTTCCCCATCTTCTATCTCTCCCTCCTCTACATATCTCTCTCCCTTTCTCCCTCCCTCTCTCTATCTCTCCCCATCTCTCCCTGATCTCTTGCTCCCTCCCTATACCCCTATCTATCTTCATATCTCAACCTATTTGTCCCTTTTATCTTCCCATATATCTCTATATCTATGTCTTTTCTTCCCATTTATATCTATCTCTCCCTCTCTCTTTCTCTCTCTAATCTCCCTATTTCTATCTCCCTCCATCTCTATTTGTCTCTTCTCTCACTTATCTCTCTCTCTCCCCCATATCTCCTTACATCTCTCCTCTCTCTCTCTCTCTATATATATATATATACATACATATCCCCACTCTCATCTCCCATATTTATATTTCCCCATCTCTATATCTCTATCTATTTTTATCCCTTTCCTCTCTCATTCTATATTCATCTCTACCTCTATCTATAGGGAGAGATACAAAGGTGAAGCATTGGACCTTCCCAAAGATCCACCAATCTCAACACTACTCCCAACTATTTTGAGCATTTAAGTACATATTGTATGCTAGATTAGGAGGCATGTGTCAAAGCTCATATTTATTGATGCAAAATAGGTCCAAAGTCACAAATTGGACGTAGAGTTAGTTATAGTTTTGTACAAAATTTCAAGTACCACATAGAGCAAAGATATTCCAGTTTTTTATATCATGTCATCAAATTTGGCACTTCATCAAGATTTGTATCTTCATCAACATTAACAAAAGCAAAGATATGTACTTGAATCCATTGCATTTAAATTTTTCTATATATATAAATATTTTAATATTTTCCCTCAAATCCATAATATATATATTAGTGTGTATTTATTTATTGCAATAAAGAATTAACCTAACTAACACATTAAGAATTCTAAGGATTTGTGCTTGGAAAAAATGCATAACAAATTTTTTTGTTGGATGTCGTGTTGTATAGTTTAGAAAAGCTCAAAATATGAATTGGATTTTAAGGCCATATATTATGGTAGCTTACAATGCAAAAGAAGGAAGAAAATCTATTATCAATTTTAAGCTACAATTTAATACCATATGAAAAACCACATGTAGTATTATCTAAAATTAATTCTTGACATATTAATTCTATAAAATACACTTACCATTCAATAAACTTCTCCCAAGAAAGAAACCCTAAGTGAACATTAATTGAACCCTAATTGTAGATTCATAACTCTAATCATAACCCTAAGTGAACACTAATCCTAATCAAACCCTAACCCTAGCCTTAAAGTTATCATATAATCTAATTATCTCTCTTAAATCTAAATTTGGGTTGAATTACTTTTCCTTTATTTTTAATTGCATATATTTTTTGTTTATTAGATCTTATTTTATGAATATATGCAAATATAATTTTACTTCTACATTCATTTTATGCCCATTTTTTTCATGATATTTTAACATTCATTTTCTGGAATATTAGATCAATCTCACACATATAAATATGAAAACCCTCAAAATTTTAAAATTGAATTCTACCCAAAACATAGACACACAATTGAACAAATTAAAACAAGAAATGACAACATTCATTAAAATTCTCATTTAAAATTCACTCAAATCCACATAAGGAGAGAAAAAATATATTAGAATTATATGTTTATTCATGCTTATAAGCCATATCTACATACAATTTAAGATAATTTTCATATATTCATTCAAAACTCAAAACAGGCTATCTATTCTATTCCATCCGCTTGGGGTTTTAACAGCCAATGGCACCACAAATATCACTTCCTCATCAGAGGATAGATATATTTCTACCCATATATTCAACTCAAAACCTAGCTAGAGCTTTCATCAGTTCTCTCCCTACAAATGAGCCTTGAATTCCCTTTTATATGACAAGGGAGCAACAAGCTTCGGGCTCAAATGTAATTTCACCACAAATTTTCATTTGAACAAAATCTCCATTGCATTTGACTTTCATTTCAAAACTTCCCACACATTGAATCTGCAAAACATAATGGCGCACGAACTGGGGAAATCTAAAAGAAAAGGGAACACAAATTGTCATCAAAATCCCCTTGTCGCTATCCACGCAAAAAAACTAGGCAACCAAATTGCCATGAAGGCACCACAACAACTTCTTATTTACCTACCACCCTACCCTTACCAACACTTAGACCTCGGTATACACACCCGCTTCTAGTTGTTGCCCAATATGGTAGATCCTCAACCTCCTCTTCTTTCTTGTCCTTTCCCAATACGGTTCTAGTCTGTCCGCTTGGGGTTTTAATATCCAATGGCACCACAGATATCACTTGCTCATCAGAGGGAAAACCGTGATTAAAGCGAGGTAAATACCGACAGTAGTCAGAGTCGGTCTTAGTTACATCATCAGAAGTGTTGCTCATAAGGTCAATGGGTGAGTGTTGGCATCCAGAGGAGCCATGCCCATACCTTATTTTCCTATCGACACTAGTAATAGAGCACACCGACTGCTTGCCTTTGTCATCTACTAGTTGAGCAACAACATCCTAGAATTGCAACCTTCTACTGCATCTAGTGGGCACAAGCCTAGGCTTGTCAACCAAAGCACCTTCCTGAATAGTAGGACCGATCTTTTGTGAGCTCAAACAAACAGACCTCCCATCGACTTACTCATTTTCTTCTCGACAAGCACTCAAACTTGATTAGATCGCCCACAGTTTTAACTACTACAAGAATGACACTATTAGTAGTTACCCTCTTGTATTTATCAGCGAGGTAATGGCAACCTTCATCAATGCTTAGTAAAATGCATGTGCAAACATGGAAATTTGCGCTTATGTAATCGGCTTTCACCGTGATAACTAGAGTTATGGAGAATCCAAAGATCACCCCTTCATGATCGCCAACAACAACATCTTCAATACGATTGAGATCGACGGACTACACAAGCAAGGAATAATTCATTAATGCTTCACCAGTTGCATGATAAAATGACCACCATGTGTCATTTTCCAACTTTGAATACTGCCCGTTGATCTCTTGAAGAGTTGGCAGATCAAACGGTTTATCTCGGGCTAACTCGGTTTGACATCCAATGAAGCATCGTTCACCTTCCTCATGACCAATAACATTAATCCATCTTGGAAACCAACTACCATGTCGGCAGGTCCTATGCACTTTGCAAACTGAACGGCTGGAGCTACGCATCACAATCTCGTTGACCTCATGGCTTTTAACCAACCTTCATCTTCCTCCTGCAAGCTATCAGGGAACAATAGAGATTTACATTAGCTTTGATCTTGGTTGTCGATCTAAAACCATGAGTTATTAGCTCAATAGTGGAGATTGGGCCCCACATTCCATACAGGACACACATCTACCTTTTGCTAACCTCGCGCCAAATAACAGGGTGACACCTTAGGTCTGCGAGTTGGCGGGGTACGATCGAGATCTTCTCCCATATCTTTGAATCTGGAAAACCTACACATTGCACGGTTAGTATTTAATGAAAGGCTTTGACTAAGTCGTCGGCGACATGACCACTAGAGTTAATGGCTTAGGCTTACGTCACCGGATTAAAATTAAAACCCAACTTTGATTTTAATGCTTTATTTCCTCTACAGGGTTTTATTTCCTAAGTCTCAGTTGGACCCATTAAATTCTTATTCCAACCCTAACAAAGAACAAACACAAGCTTAAGGATTGTATTTGTTGTTATAATCCTTTAGTTCTAGAGAATTTTTAATTATCAATTCTTATTTATGCATTTGTATATGAATCCAATTGAATTCCTTTCCATATCATTATGGAAAATTTTATTATTGCAACCCTAACTCTAACACTAATTAAAACTTGAACCTAACTTGATTGAACTCATATTATAACCCTAACTCTAACACTAATTGAGTCAATCGTGAGTCTCTAGGTATTACATAAAACCTAACCCTAATTGCATTAAACCTACATAACCTACTTGAACCCTAACCCTAAAATACACACAACCCTTACCTTAATTGAACTCCTAACTCCACCCTAGCCCTAATTTAATACTTTCAACCTTAACCCTGACCTTAATTAAACCCTTATTGAATTATAACCCTAATTGATCCCTAACCCAAATTGAATACTAATTGAGCCTTAACCCTAAGTGAATAGAAACCTTAATTAAACTCCAACCATAATCCTATTTGAATTTTGACCCTAATCATAACCATAATTCAACCCTAACCTTAATTGAACCCTAACCCTAAACATGAGTTCAATTAATTTTAAGGTTCAAATAGGGTTAGACTTTAATTAAAATTAGGTATAGGATTCTATTAGGATTAGGGTTGGGGTTGGGGTAAAGATTAAGGTTCTATGATAGAGCTTAGGGTTAGTGTTAGGTTCAATTGGGGCAAGGGTTAGTATTAGCTTAGGCTATGGTTCAATTAGGGTTTCACACGTTAGTTTTAGAATCACAGCCATGTTTAGGGTTGATATAAAATTAGAGTTAGGCTTGAAGCACTAGTGTTAGTAGGGTTGGGGCCATGGCTAGACTTTATAATTAATGCTAGCATTGGGATTAGATTCCTATCACTTTAATAAAAAATAACCTCTATAAATTCATTCAATTTTTTTTGAAATTATATAAATTAAAATATTTTCAAATTACCTATGTTGATATATGAGAGATATAGCAAATCTAAAATCTATACCATTTATAGTTAAATTTAAATTATATTTTATTAAATTGTTAAAAAAATTAAGTTGCTTATAAATAATTTTGTGTTCTTATAATTAACTTGACATTGTGTATAAAAGGTTTAAGTTATGAATGTTATAATATACAAAATAAAATTGTTTTCAATGTTTATTTTTTAGTTTAAAAGGTTCAATTAGGTTAGAATTTAATTAAAATTAGGTATAGGGTTGAATTAGGATTAGGGTTGGGGTAAAGATTAAGGTTCTATAATAAAGCTTGGGGTTAGTGTTATGGTTCAATTGGGGCATGGCTTAGTATTAGGGTTAGGGTTATGGATCAATTACAATTTTATTAATGTTAGTTTTAGAATCATAGTTATGTTTAGGGTTGGATATAAAATTAGAGTTTGGTTTGAAGTTAATTAATGTTAGTTTTAGGGTTGAGGGTATGGTTAGACTTATAATTAGTGTTAGTATTGGGGTTAAATTCTATCACTTTAATAAAAATAATCTTCTATAAATTCATTCATTTTGTTTTGAAATTATATAATTTAAAACATTTTTAAATTTACCTATGTTGATATATGAGAGATATAACAAATCTAAACTCTATTATATGTTGTTAAAAAATTTAAGTTGCTTATAAATAATTTTATGTATTTTTATAATTAACTTGACATTATGTATAAAAAGGTTTAAGTTATGAATGTTATAATATAAAAATAAATGTGTTTTCAATGTTTATTTGTCAGTTTAAAAGATGTGCCAATAATGTTGCAATCACTAATGATTAATTTTTCTTGATGGTTAAAAATAGATCGTAGCAACCCATCATTGATTTTTCTTGATAAGTAATCATCATTTCATAAATTTATTCATAATTCTTATTAAATTTTCTTTAATTATATTAAATTATATTTTATTAAATTGTTATAAATTTGCCATTTATAAATAATTTTATGTGTTTTTATAATTAACTTGATATCAGGTATGTGCTGTTTGCTATGAATGTTATAAAAATAAAAAATAAATTTGTTTGCAATGTTTATTTGTTAGTTTGATGTGAGAATAATGTTGCATAGTAATGACAAATTTTCTTGATCGGGTTAAGGATATTGTGAAATTATTCTATGTTAATTCTAATGTTATGAATGCTATATAATATAAAGAAAAAATATTTCTAATATATTTTTAATGCATCTTAATATTTTATAAACAAACATCTAAAATAAAAATGTGATTGTAAAAAAAATACAACTTAATGAGTGAACATACATTTAAAGTTAAAAGTGAAATTATAAAACAAATTATAAATTTATTTAATTTTTCTTCTATAAATATAATTTTTTTATTTGTCATCTGCCTAGTAATGCCCACTTCTCCTTTTAATGAATGTTTTATTTTGCAAGGGTTGATTTAGTGCTTCCGTTGATCTATTTCCTGTAGATATCAATGGTGCCTGCCATCCTGTGATCGGGAATTGAAAGATCGTGAAATCACGGGCGGGCACCACGTGTCCTATTCGGGGGATCAAATTTGTGTTATCGCTGACCAACTGCCATTTGATCTGAGTCGTTCCCCGTCATCTCGCAATGGTGCTTGGGTTGATTGCGAAATCACAGGTGGGCACCACATGTCTCATCCGATGAAGCCCAAAGAGTAAAGGAAACACTAGCTGACTTTAAATGTATTAAGGGGCGGATTACTAAAGTGTTCTTGAGATACACATGTTCTAAATCGACGGATATGTTATAATCTCACTAGAAAAGTTGTTCGAAGGTTAACAACATGGCTGGCGACTGTGTTAAAGGAACAAGATCATTGATGCTCATGATCAACGGTTGCCTACCTTCACATGATCAGAAGTTTTAGGATTGTGATATCGCGGGCAACCGCCATGTGGACTTCCTTCATGTGGACTTCCTTCATAGTGTATGGTAAGGTGGGCCCCTTATCGTTGTGTTGGAAATTGTGTTAGCTTGTTTTGAAGGTGGTCGTCGATGATTTTATTTTGTAGAGGGTTGAATTAGTGTTGTCGTTGATCTATTTCCTACAGATCAATGGTTTCCGCCATCCCATGATCAGGAACTATGGGATCACGATATCACGGGTGCTTGCCACGTGTCTCATCCGATGAGGTCTAAAGAGTGAAGGAAGCATTAGCCGGTTCTAAATGTGTTAAGGGGCGGATTACTAAAGTCCCTGTGAGATGCACATGCTTTATTTCAATGTGGATGTTATAATTTAGAGGGAAAAGCTACTCGACAGTTAACGAAAAGGATGGCGACCATTTTTGAAGGAACAGGATCTCTGATGAGAAGGATTAATGGTTGCCCGCCATCTCACAATGGTTAATCGAGGGATTGCGGTATCGTGGGAAATCGCCACGTGGTTTTCATTTGTGGCATATGGCATGGTGGGCCCCTTATTGCCATGTTGGCGATTATTTTAGCCTTTTTGAAGGTGATCGTCGATGATTTGATCAAACTAGAGGATCAATGGTTCAAATTTAAATCTGTATCAAATGTGGTTGGAGTTGTTCATACAGCTCGCGAATGAGCTTTAATGGTGAATGAGACATTTACTGGTGAGATTTGATTGACATAAAATCAATTTTTCTACCTCATTTGTATCACAAAGCATCCAATTATTTTGTGAAAATAGTTTCAGAGCCGAAGGTGAAATTGCGAGCCGCTGCAGCCAGAATTTAGAGTTTATGTGAAAAGAGTTGTAAGTTTATTTTCTGTGCCTCCCAATCATTCTGCACCTAAATTTGGGAAATGGGTTTGCTATGCTTGTCATTGAGCTTATTGAAATCTCTTTTTAAGGCTATAGTTTAATCATAAATTGTGAGGAATTGTAGTTTTTTACTCTATATTTTCCTATCTTTGCTTAGTCCTAGCCAATTGAAGTGTAACATTGTAACAAAGCCCTAGTTTTTCCAAGATGGCACCAACCAAGTAGCACTCTGGCCACATTGAATATTTGAAAAGAAACTTGTACGATGATTTCCTGGATCAATTTTCGTTATCAACGAATGATAGAAGGAAAGGTGTAGTGTTGATGCGAGGGAAAATCCTAGGGGAGGGGTTAGTGTGTAATTATTCCAACATTGTCGATGCTAGGGTTCCTCTCACCAGCTTAGAAATGTTCAGATTATGGTATGGACAGAGGAATTTTCCTCACCCTTTTTCAAATGGATGGATGTATGACATGGTGAAGTTGATTGTACCAAATGTATTCCCTGATGTGGACTTACTTAGGGTAGTGGCCGTGAGGTATGACCCTATTACACGGGTAATTAGGGATAATGATGGAGGGGTGCTACTAGAAATTAACAAAGAAGATATTCAACATATTTTTAATTTGAGTGAGGCGAGTGAAGACTTGGTTCTTATCAATCTTGAGGAAATGAAGCAAGAGTATGCAAAGTTGAAATCTCTTTTTAGGGCTAAGCTATTTCCATCTCATCTGGTCAAGGCAGGAGGTTCACAATTTCATATCAGCCCTAGTGACCAGGAATGTTTCAGATTGAATTTTTTTGCAAACCCTTTCCTGGCCACTTTCTATTGATTATGTCAGATTTTGGGTTTTAGTCCTGGTGCAGTAATGCCTATTGCGTACATGTTCATGGGGGTGCAAATACAACACCCTAACTTCTCTGTAATATATGACTTTGCTTCTTTCTTGGTTGAGAGGATACATGAAGGGCCGTCGAAGCTACAGAAAAATGATACTGGTACTCAATTCTTTTGGTATTCTATGTTGATGCATATGTTTCTATTTAGGAATGCTGATTTATTTTCTGAGAAGATGAAATTAAGGCAGTCAATTGATGGAGAAAGGTTGCTAGTACAGATATGGGCTGTAGATTTATCCTGTAACAAGGAAAGCACCAGTTATGTGCAATCTGATAATTGTTTTACTTCTAGATTAAGGGCTGGATTGATGGTGAATGTACCTAGGATCCCTGAGGAATTGCATCATTTCCTCAGGCCAAAGGGGAGGAAGCCAGAGTTGAGGGTTTACCATAATTGGGGTGACATTATCCTATACCCAGTCAGCATTGTCTTAAGAGTATATGGATTTCAGGGAGCCCCTCACATACTGCCCTACAATGTGCCACCAAGAGTAGGGTTTGCAGAAGTTATGTGGCAGATAGGTTGTATTCATGAAGACAACCTCACTGGAAGGGGGAAAGGAACATTCTTCCCTAATTATACAATGGTGTCTGACTTTGTATTTTCAAAGGGAGGCTAGACACATTTTGATAAATTCTTTACTGATTACCATTTGAGATGTGGTCCAAGGCGGAAACATGATCTTGAGGGTTTCTTTGCTCTTTTCAGACAAAGAATAAAAGCTAGAAAATTTGCACATGAGTTCAACTTCCCTAAGGACCTGATTAGAAATGAATTTGATCTAAATAAGTAGGAGTTGAACAAGGAGAAATGGATAGCTTATAGTAAGCTACTAGATGTTGTGCATGAAATGGATCTGAAGTATGATCCATTGTTGGAGTTCAATCCATACCATAAGAAAATTGATTTTCTAATGAAGAACTTCAAGGAGATTATGGACACCTTGAGAACTAAAAAGATAAATTTAAGGCTAAGTCTGGCTATGCAAGAACAAAGTGTTGGACCAATTAAAAAAAGGTCAGTATACCAGCCTACAGAAAAGTGACCCATCTATAGAAGGAAAAAGGATAGTAGCAATGATGAGGAGGAAGTAGATAGGAAGGGGAAGCAAATAATGAAGGCACCTCCACGACCAGGTCCAAAATTCAAAGTACTTGGGGTAGTTAAGATCATTGATTTAAAGTCATCACCAAAAGATAGTCCCCCATCACCACCATCTAATCCAAGCCCTAAGAGGCAGAGAACTGATCACCCACATGAGGATCTGACAGATGAAATTATTGTTACTAATTAGGACATACAGGTTGGTGTGCTTTCCCCTCCTAGGCCAACTGAATTGGTTTTGTCTGATTCAGATATGAAAGGTAAAAGTGTGCAAGATGCAAGAATGGAAGCATGCAGGGAGTTTTTAGATGACAATACATTTGTGAAAACTCATGTATTCTTGCAATTGGCATGGAGAATGAAATTTGAAGAGTATCAAGATAAATGTAGGGAGAGAAGGGAACTAAAGCCTGACAGGTCAGACCAAGAGAATGATGAAGAAGTAAAAGCTAAATTGATGGAAGAATTCAAGAACATCACTCTTGAAGAAGGAAGACAACTGGTGAGTCAGGCTGGTGTATTGATTTTGCTTGAGTGGAATATTGCAGATGTAGTAGCTTTTAATGCTATTATGAAGTCCAAGAATCCTTTTCAAGATTCTGAGGAAGAGGTTAAGTCAGCATTGCAAAACTCTACCTTAAATGAAGAATATGAGACCTTGGCAATTTGGGCATTGGCTCCACAAGGGAGAAAACCAAATATTGTTGATATTAATCCAAATTTCAGAGGAGGATTAATAATAAAGAGAGCTTCAGAGACTTCAACCATCAAGGCCACTAATTTAACTGTAAATGTGGTCAAATTGGCCCAAAGGACTACTAAAAGGGAGGAGGCTGAAAGGAAGAGCCTAATGGAGAAGTATAACATTTCGATTGAAGAATACAGTAAAATGCAACAGAGGAATGTTGAATTGCAAACTGAAGTGGAAAGGTTCAGATATAGACAGATTGGGGAAACATCAAATGCTCTAGGAACCAGTACATTACCTCCCACAGTAGGGTCAATGCCCCATGCTTCTCCAAATGTTTCCACACCAGGGTCTCCCATTCAGAATCCTGTTCTCACCCCTCCTCTAGAAAAAATTGAT
>VDFB02220908.1:0-38448 GCA_007258455.2 Sequoia sempervirens | reverse complement strand
CACTGCACATTTTATATCATAACCTTTTTAGACTAAATAATATTGCCATATAAAAGAGCAAATTGTCACCTTCCAAGAACAGATGTTAACATCTGATAATGAATTTCACTATTGAGACGAGGCTGTTCAAATCGATTTCCTCCCATGTATACTATGTATACCTGCATACAAATATATCCACGTATTTATCATCAGGGAGCATATAAGCAAATTTAGATGTTTTTTTATTATGTAGACAGATTTGTAGGTATTCAGATTTTAAATTTTCAACAGCTAATCATATAGTAATATGAATATCTTTTATTTTTGCTAATCAGATCACATTCTGCAACCCATATCAGAATTATAGATATCTCAAAGAAATGTAATCTAAACAACAAAAATAAAAATATTATAAAGTGTGAAAATCTAATAACATTACATTAACGTCATCTTCATCTGCTTGAACGGGCTGAATGTGTTGTACGCACATTAACAGACTGAACATAACAAGTCCAATTCGAGTGGAAATTTCCATGCTTGTATAAAACGTGAAGAGAGGTACTGAAGAAATCGAACTTAAATAGGCCAGCGTGCTATACAACAATTACTTCCAACTTTGATGTAGTTCAATATGATGATCCCACAAATGTTTCGTGCCCTTGAAGGCCGCTCATCCATTATTTGCTTATTTGCGTGAGGGATAACTACTAGTTTTCTCTTATTCTCGAGAGTTTTCCATGTGTATTATTTTCAGCCTTTCGTAGAGAATAACTTCAAACATAATCAAACCATCGTACTATATTATTCGTCTTGGAATGACACTTCTGTGAGGCTTCGCTTATGGATGTCGAGGATTAGAGGACAAGTGAAAAGACTTGAACCATCTATCACCTATCACCTGCCCCATTCAAGACATACCATATGACAACTCATTTACTATCTTCAATCACACATATAGTAAACAAGTGCACGTAATGGCTAGTACTTCTCTTTATAGTATTTTAGATTTAGTACACTTGTATTTATTGAACAGCCAAAACTTAAGAAAAAATAGAGCAAAGAGAAAAGGGACTGCATAGTAAAAATTAAACAGAGCAGCTTAACACAGTTGAAAATTGTTAGAATTAGGTGTTGTACACCTTGCATAATGTTTGTAATGTTTTATTTATTTATTATTATGTGTGTGGTGCACCTAGGAGTTTCTAGGTGAACATGCATCACAAGGAGTTATAATGTTGGGGCCACTTTGTTGTATGTAACATTGGGACTTAGTTGTAAAATGTAATTATTTAATATTGGGGAATAATAAAATATAATAAAGTACCCAATATTAAATGTGGGTTCACATGATGTAGTATTTTGGGCACATGGTTTATGTAATACCACTTGGTGGTTTTGTGGGAGCTTGTTTCTATAAAAGCAACCACATGGGTAGTTGTTTAGGGTTGGATCAAAGGTTGGATCAAAAGTTGGTCAAGGGTTTGACAGGTTGCTGCAGGTTAGCAAGTTGAGCTTGTGCATGTGTGAGGGTTTGAAGCATGGCATGGGATGTGTGGATTCATGCTTGGTCACATGGAATGCATGGATAGCTTGTGCTTCAGAAGTGTTCATGGAGTCTCTGCAGATGTATTGTAAATTTGGCCTTTACTGGGTTTAATAATACATGGAGTGTGGATGTTTCTTTTGGAGGTCGGGTTTTTCCTCTTTGAGGGTTTTCCTCGGTATATCTTGTGTCATCTTTGGATGGGTATGTTGTCTATTCTCTCAGATGTTGATGCGTTGAGTACTCTTTTACTTGCATGTTTCCTGCATTTTAAGTTATGTGGAAATTCATGTCATCTCTATGATCACAGTTTCTTTACAAGTGGTAATGTGAGCATTGGTTATTAGATTGATAACTCCTAGGCTGCAAGGAGAGAATGAAAGACAAATTTGCAAGTATTATAGGCTCTCAGGAGAGGTGTTTTATTGCAGATCTGAGGGTTTTGGGTTTGCTGTTATGATGGGTTGTTTGCAGATTTGGGGTCTTTTTGGCAAAATAGGGTTTCTTGGTCATGCATTTAAATGAGGGTTTTTTGGGGGTGAAATTTCACAGATGACCTCCTAGGACAAAATGGACCTCATGGTTGGATTCAGGTTGGCCGAGAGAGAAAAATTGACATATAATATGCCCTATTTTGGTTACAGAAAAAAAATGCTACCCCTATTCAACCGTACGGATCGACGGTACAGTCGTCTCAGAAAAATTATTAAAAAAATCCAAAAAATAAAAAATTCCCGTCGAAATTCTTTGTACCTACAAAACGGAAAAACAAAAAAAAACATTAGAAAAATCAAAAATTGAAAAACAAAAACAAAAAAAAAAATTAAAAGGGCGGAGAGGGTCCGCAGGCTCCCTCCCGTACCCCTGTCAGGGCGCACAGTACCGACTGTCGGTGGTACTGACAGTCGGCTGTACCAACTGTCGGCCCGCCGGCAGCCGGTACAGGCGTCGGCTTTGGCCGGCGCTGTCCGCCAACCGCCCAGCCCATTAGGGCTTAAAAACAAAAATAAAATTTGAATTTTTTTTAAAGTCCGCCATAAAAACATAAAATCCGCCCGGATTTGAAACCAAATGAGCCAGATTTAATATTCTGGTCGGGTCCGCCAGGGAGGGGTGGAAGAAATTTTTAATTTGGAAAATTAAATTGTATTTAAATGTTTTTTGGAATCCGCCGCCCACCCACCACCGGCGCGCCACCGGAGAGCCACCTAAAGGTTGATTTATAGCAGTTTTTTTCAAATGGGCATAACTTTCACCCAGCATGTCGGATTTTCGACTTCTTATAGTCGTTGGAAAGCTGATTCTGAGCACTACGCAGTGGTATAGGTCTTGTTCCATGATTTTACAGTTTTTATAGTGTTTTGTTTGGTTGAAGACAGATGTTTATTTTGAGCTTTGAGAGGGCATATCGGGTGCATACGGAGTCAGATTTTGGACTTCGAATAGTCAATGGAAAGCTTGTTCAGAGTACTTCATAGTGGATCAGGTTTGAAAATATTTTGACATGGTTTATTTACTATTTTCTTTATCTAAGCTGTTTATGGGTCTCTTTGACTATGGTGTTATTATGAGCTTATGGATTGTCGGATTTGGGATATTTGATGATGGATTCATTGTATGCTCGGTTGTACATCTTAGTTTTTTTATTTTTTTTGACATGGTTATCAGCATGTATGTTGCATTGTTGTATCTACAAGTTGTGCAATGTTGTAGGAGGTCTATACTTACTTGTTGCACCTATGACTTGGATATGGGTTGTCTTTGCCCATTGATATTTCAGTGTTGATGCATGATCAGTTTTGGTGGCTTGGTTTAGTCACTTGGTTTGCTGTTTTGGTTGTCATGTTGAGGAGATGAGATGGTATTACCAGGTATAGTCATGATATGAGACCTATGTAGTTGACTATGATTATGCAGATATGTGGACACAGTTGGGTTGATTTGTTGGTATATTTGGTGGTGATCATGATGTCATGGATGTTTCTTGGGCATTAGAGACTTTGGCATGTTATGATGGTTTATGCAGTTGCATTGTTGGTGGTATTGGATTGGTTCCTGATTATGGTTGTGGCGGTGTATCTCCTTGGTTTGAGGAGATTGGTATCACGATGTCATGGATAGCTTGGTTACACGGTTCAGTGGGAGCTTGTGACAGTGATGGATTTAGCGGTGATGGATATGATGGTTTGGAGGTGTATCTTCTTGCTTTAGAGGATGGTTATCATGTTGTCATTGAGAGCTTGGATTCACAGGTTTTGTGTGAGCTTATGACAGTGTTGGTTGTGTGCATCATGATGCCATGGGATTGCTCGGTATCACGGTTCAGTGGGAGCATTTGGAAATGATGTGGATCCATTGGTTATTATGGATGGTTGTCTTCAGCAGGTGATCTTTGGTGTCATGGAGGAGCTCTTGGATTCTGTGTGCTACAGTGAGAGTTCTTTGACATCAGGTGTTGGAGATGTTGAGGTATTGTTTATGACTTGTTGGTTTTGACAGGTGATCCTTGGTTGTAGGATGGTTTTGTTATTATGTCATGCTATACTCTTGATTACTAGTTTAGAGTTGTGGCATGCACATGTTACATTTTCGATTTTATTCAAGGCAGATCTTGAGATTAAGTGATTTATTTATTAGACATTATTTGCTTGGTGTTTAGCATGGATTGATCGGTTACAGGTGCTCATGGATACTTGGAGACATAGGTGAGGCTTGGTGTTCTCTTGTGATTAGAGACATGTTATTGATATGGTTACTCTTGATGAGGTTTTAGCAGGAAGTCTAAGGGAGCCTACACCTTGGTTGGACGTGAGTTCAACATGGACCGATGAGGAGAGTGTTCTTGGTTGAGTCATGATGACTTAGATATCCTGGAGGAGCATTCTTATTCCCCACTCTTGGTTTACTCGGCGGTTCGCTTGAGAGGTATTGCCCATTATTCTTTCAGGTGCATTATGTTTATGCTTTGTCTTCTCATGGATATGGATCTTGAGCCATGGATATTTGGTTTCTGGAGGGTTCATTTGAGGAGTGTTGGCATGTTTATCTCCTTCTACATGTTGAGTTTAGGAGATGGTTTATGGGGATGATTTCCTTGGTTTGGGAATGGTTACTTTGAATTTGATCTTCTTGTTTTGAGATGCTTACATCCATGTTAGTTACATATGTTATGTTTGATCTTGGTGATTGGATGGATGGATGTTGTTATGGATTTTGTTTTTGGGGTGTTATGGAGGAGATCATACTTGACGCAGTTGGCATTTAGAGGTGTGTGTAGGAGGACATGCTACAGGTGTTTGGTTTGCAGGTTTTGCTTATCAATGTGGATGTTCCTTGGTACTACATGTTTACTTCTATGAGATGTTGGTAGTAGACTTGGTATGCCTTTGTGATGGTGCCTTTTTTGGGATGTTAACGAAGCGACACGTTGAATGCGCTCATTCCAGGTTTGCATTCATCTTGACATTGCCCATGCAGTGGGAGCTCCTGGATGTGTATGTCACTTTTGATAGGTTTGCACATGGAGTTTGTTATTGTGGTTTATGGGTGGATATGTTGTTGGAATAAGTTTATTATGTTATGTATACCTTGGAGGTATGGATAGTTGGATGTGTTGGCACTTGTTGTGTCATTTTCAGCTATGGTGATTTATTCTTGACAGCTACTGGTGCATATTGGATTCAGTGTTTGTGTTTTGAGATATCAGTTGAGGCAGGTTTATGCTTCTTTGTGACAGTTAGTGTGACATCTCTTTGGATGTGTTCATATCTTAGTGCAGTTGGCATGGTGGAGGATGGGAGCATTCATGGATGAGATGGTGGTCACCTTGGTTCTTGTTACAGGTATCTTGATGGAGCACATGGAGCACATGGAGCACTTGGATTCCAGGATGGTACATGTTGCCTATGGAGTTTATTTCTTACCCCCTTATGCAATGTATACAACAAGTGGGAGATTGTTAGAATTAGGTGTTGTACACCTTGCATAATGTTTGTAATATTTTATTTATTTATTATGTGTGTGGTGCACCTAGGGGTTTCTAGGTGAACGTGCATCACAAGGAGTTATAATGTTGGGGCCACTTTGTTGTATGTAACATTGGGATATAATTGTAAAATGTAATTATTTAATATTGGGGAATAATAATAAAATAATAAAGTACCTAATATTAAATGTGGGGTCACATGATGTAGTATTTTTTGGGCACATGGTTTATGTAATACCACTTGGTGGTTTTGTGGGAGCTTGTTTCTATAAAAGCAAACCGCTACGGGTAGCTGTTTAGGTTGGACGCCAAGTTGATCAAAAGCTGGTCAAGGGTTTGACAGTTGCTACAAAGTTAGCAGTTGAGCTTGTGTACGTGTGGGAGGGTTTGAAGCATGGCGGGATGTGTGGATTCATGCTTGGTCAGCTACGGAATGCATGGATAGCCAGCTTCCGGCGCCCATGGAGTCTCTGCATGTATTGTAATGGCTTTTCATTGTCAATAATACATGGAGTGTGGATGCTTTGAGGTCGGGTTTTTCCCTCTCGAGGGTTTTCCTGTGGTGCTATCTTGTGTCATCTTTGATGGGTATGTTGTCTATTCTCTTGCATGTTGATGTTGAGTATTTTACTTGCATGTTTCAGATTTGGGTTATGTGGAAATTGTCATTCTATGGCTGCATAGTTTCCTTACAAAAATTATATTATTTGCATAGAATTATACAATAGTATGCTGTTATACACTTGCTTGGATATCGAAATAAACATTACTTCCAATAGTATTTATAGTATTTTAGATTTAATAAAAATAAATGTAAGTTTTTATTAATTTGAATAAAATTAAATGTGAGTTTTGTTAATTATTGTATTAACATAATTATTTAAAAATGTCATATTAATATTAATTTTTATTAAAATTATAATAATATATTAATCATTATAATGTAATTGTAAGATTTATATTAATATTAATAATTATTAATCTTATCTTAATTATATTGTATAAAAATCAATTATCTTATATAAACTAGCATATATATATTTAATAATATATATAAAATACGCCGAGAGATATCCTTCTCCAGGCACCTATTGCATTTTTAATTGATTAATTGATTTTAATAATAGGCGCCTCGAGAAGGATATCTCTCAACGTATTTTATATATATTATTAAATATATATATATGCTAGTAGCAGTCGCAGCACAACATGAAATATCTTAAATTAATTATTTTTATATTTATATATTTATATATTAAATTATTCTAATAATTAATATATTATTATATGATAGTTAAATATTTGTAATATTATTTTTGAAATAATATAAATAATTTAATATTTATAAATAAATATATATTTGAAATTATTGGCATCTATTATATCATTAATATTTTTTTAGGATTATTGAAAAATATTTAGTTAGGAATAGGGTTATGGTTAAGCTTTAGAGATGTAGTTAAGGCTAGGGTTAGGTCAACATATATAGTTAGGGTTATGGTTAGAGTTAATATATAGATTGTGAATAGATTAGGGTTATTACTAGGATGAGAGAGGTGGTTTCTATCAAACAGGCTAGGGCTACTGGACAAGATGAGTGGGCTAGGGTCTCTGATGAAAACGGGGGGCTAGGGATCAAGGCAGGCTCTGTGGCCTCCACTTTAGGCCTGTAGTAAGTTTAGGATTTATAGATATAGTTAGGGTTGGGGTAATAATTTGATTTAAAATATATTGATATATTTTAACTAAAGAAAAATTATTAAATTATTAATATTAATTCAAAAAATAATGTTACAAATATTTGAGTATCATATAATAATATAATAATTATTATAATAATTTAATATAGAAATACATAAAATTATTAGGTATAGGATTAGAGATTTAGTTAAGAATAGAGTTAGGGTGAGGGTTGAGTCATAGTTAGGATTAGGGTTAGGAATTTAGTTAAGAATTGAGTTAGGGTTAGGGTCAAGATAAATTTAGTTAAGGTTAGGGTTAGGTCAACATATATAGTTAGGGTTATGGTTAGAGTTAATATATAGATTGGGAATAGATTTAGGGTTATTATTAGGATGAGAGATAGGGTTTTCATCAAAATGAGGGTTAGGGTTATCAATAAGATGAGGGTTAGGGTTTTCGTCAAAATGAGGGTTAGGGTTATCAATAAGATGAGGGTTAGGGTTAGGGTTAGGATTATGATTAGGGTTATGTTTTACATCATGGTCATGGTTATGCTTAGGCTTAGGTTTAATATCTTTACGTGGTTTGGTTTAAGGTTAGACAGTGATTTACGAATAGGGTTAGGTTTAAGATTAGGAGATATAATTAGGGTTAGGGTCAATATTAGGGTGAGGGCTAGAGATGTAGTTAGGGTTACCTAAAGAGATATAGTTAGGATTAGGGTTGCATTAAGATTGATTTGCAAACATTTATTTTTTAATTTATTTTAATTATAAATATAATTCTTATTTTTTTATTTTATATAAAGTGCATGGAGATTTTTCAAGGCATTCAATTTCTTGAATTATATAGGTCATAATCAAATTTCATATATATTTTTTTTGCTATTATCATTTGTACAATATGAATTTGTTTAACGATTTAAAGAAATTAAGTTTGTAAGATCAATCTTATATAGGTCATAATCAAATTTCATATATATTTTTTTGCTATTACAACATCAATTTTTTTAAATCAGCTAAAAATGATTTTAACTTTGGATAAAATGTGTAAAAAAAATTGAACTTATATTTGAGGTACATTTGATATTATATATATATATATATATACATATATTTGGCACATATCCACTGTAAAAATATATTTAATATGACACATTTTAAAAAACCATGTACATTACAATTAATTGAGTAGCACAAAATAACAAATCAAATAATATTACAAATGGAAGTCTTATATGTTCCCACACATCCTTTTTTTTCTTTATGTTATTTTTTCTATTATTTTAATATAAGGTACAAACAAAAATAATAAACGTTTCCTGATACAATGTGTACAAAAGTTTCTAAATATAAGAAGTAGTGAAGGTCATATAAGAAGTGATTATACTAAGAGTATCTCATTGTAATGGTGTAAATACATTACAAATTCTTCAACAATGAGATCAGTATTACGACCTTTGTTTTCATAGTGATCTTCATATACTTCTTTGAGCATATTTGGAAAAGCAGCTACTATAGTATATGCCTCATGAACTTTTTTTGCAACAGCTTCCATTGTCATTATTTCTAGTTCCTCAACATCATCATCGATCATTAAGCTTGTATTTTCAATTTATTTGACAATCTTATTGTAACACTCTAAAATTGTTCTTGCACATTTGTCAATAGGGGTTTCGACAAATCATTTGACGTTACAAAGGCAGTTGGGCTTTCAAGTAAGATTTCTGATTCATTTTGTGAATCTCCCATTTTAAATTAGATTATCCGCTGAAAATAAACAACAATAAAATTTAGGTTAGCATTTGGGAATGATAAGAAGAAAAGTATCCATGATTTTTCATTAAATATATTTCAATAATATTCATGTTTAGTAATACAAATTGTGCATAAAATAATTCATACAAATTGTGCATAAAATAATTAATGAAAAAATTTATAGCATGAAGAGTAGTTTATGATTGCAGTTACGAAAATAAATATAATTTCAAAAGTAATTTTGTATAATGCATAAAGGACACTAAACATAAAGAAAATGTATGTTATCAAAGTAATATAATTTACATTTAATGGAATTGATATATATGGACACAATCTGTTGAAGGTTAGTATATTAAGTAAAATATATATTTTTTTTTTGGAAATAAATATTAAATAATAAAGTGAAACACGAAATTGACCATTAGAACACATATCTACGAATTTATTTTACATTAACCATATTAAAATGATGCAAAGTTACATGATCTTCAATTAGGAAACATTTTAAATGTAAGTTATTTATTGGAATTTGAATCCAATAAATAACTTGACATTCTTAAATTTATGTAATAATTTTTTTTCATTTTTTTTGATTCAATAGAGATTACTAAAGCATACATTTGAATATTTTAAGTGGTACCAAAAAAGAACACATATATTAAAGCCTTTGAAACAAATTACTTGAATAGACATGTATGAAATCCATTGAAGAAAATTTTCACAAAAAATTTATTACATCAATTAGATCTTCTAAATATTTAAGCCTATCTTCTTCATCCTTGTGCTTGGAAAGTTGTCTACCCTTCTTCATTTTCTCATAGCGATCATAAGTGAATGGTGGCATTATTCTCAAACCCTCTAGAGATTTTACATGAGATACTGCTACAAATGTCAATCCTGTTCTTTCTCTTGGTCCTATATCAATTGTCGCCTTTGAAAGAGTAAATCCATGAGATTTATGTATAGTTAATGCCCATGCCAATCTCAATGGTAATTGAAGTGTTCTACCCTTTTGTATTGTTGTTATTGGAACTGTATTTGGATGTTGATCTTCAAATGGTATTCCTGAATAATTATCAAACTCAACCATCACATATGTCGGTGGTTCAGGTGGAGCACTTCCTGGTTTGTAGAAAATGTTTTGAATATATCCCAAAGCTCCATTTACAAGACCTGCTTGTACCCAAAGATTTGAATTCAACATGACCCTTGAATTCTTATTGATCAATAACTCTAGATCAAGTTCATCAGTTGAACAGTCTTGTACTGTATTAACACTTCCTGCTTTTGTTGCAACACTACGGGCAACAAGATTTTTTAATGAATATAACATACTTTTATTATGACTATGAACATTGTCATTTGTGGAGAACAAATGGACACTATTTTCAAACTCAGCATTGCTTGCAACATCTATATTAGTAGGGGTTCTAGTCATTAGCAACTTCCAGTCATCAATTTGTGGGTTTGCATCTCTTAGATTTGTCAAAAGTTGATGAAATCTTTGTTGTTGGATGTTTTCTCCATCTTGTCTAAATATTTTATCCAAGGTCACTACAGTTTTAAATTCCTCCCATAGTAACCTTGCTCGTCTATTACTGTCATATGCTGGTCTATCATTGACTAGAGGCAATTGGGCCAAATCTCCTACGAAGATCATAGATATACCTAAAAGATAAACAACAATATTTATTTTGTAAAAATATTAAATTTTTGTAGATGAACATGTATTAGTAGAATATAAAATATTTGACTTTATTACTTAGAATTGAATTCTATACCTACAAATCTTATATCTACACTTTGTGGGAATGCTTGTTGAAGTCTAGAATCTATGTTTTCCAGCATGTTCTGACCAATGAAGCTCATTTCATCAATCAAAATGTACCTGATATGTGCCATTTCTTCTTGAAAACTAGTAAGTCTTGTTCCTTCTAGTTGAGTAAAATCTCATATTGGGATTCTCAATTTTGAATGAATTGTAGAAGCTCCTATATTAAATGTTGCAACTCCCATTGGTGCAAGCAATAGAAGGGGAGAACGAGATGGCATTGTAGCATTTTCAAGAGCCTGACTAATGGCACCAATTAGATGTGACTTTCCTGTTCCTGCTGTTCCTTGAATTATCATGAACAATGTTAATCCATTTTGATTGCTCTGGTAGTGTGTTATAATTATGTCAACTGCCTTTTTTTGTTTATCACTGAGGGATGTGTAGTTGACACATTGGGGTATATCTTCATATTTAAGACATCCATTCTCCTTCATGTTATTTATGAAATTGATTGCTATAGTTGTGTACTCTTCACCTTGATAATCAATAGACCAATTTGTATGTCTATCAATGTCTCTTCTCCCCAACATATCTATTTCTGAAAATTGTATATTTTGACCATGATGTAGCCTAGATATAATTTCCCATTCATGCTCAGTGGTATTTGCTTGAATAGTTTCATTCTCTTCAATTTCTAAATCTGTTGTTGCCTCACCATTTTCTGTAGTTTTTGTTAGCTTGACATGCCAAGGATTGTAACTAAATTACTCCCACTTGGTTATAATGGATTTGCCATCATGACCAATATCCCTTTCTATGTCATGGAATGGTTTGTAGAGTAATAACTCTGATAAACAAAATTCAATCCATTTTTCTTACTCACGTGGAGGAAGAGATATAAACCTAGGAAAAACTCTAACAATAGCTTCTCTTTCCCTTGGCTCCCATTTGTTGTCTCGTCTTCTTCTAGGATTATATATCCACGATCTAGCTTGATCAATTAATGCAACACCTTCCATACAATAAGGCCTTGTTTTGTATCCATCAATGAAAGACTTTGTTCAGTCTTCATTGTTGTCTTCATTATTTATAGTTACAGGTTTGAACACCTCATGTGAGACATTTAGATTAACAAATGTTCTACTGGTCTCCACAAGAGGAAGTTCTAACAACATGTGACATGTTTCTTGAGCTCCAATGTCCCTTTCTATAACTGTCTCGGTCAGAAGCCTTCTATATGCTCGTGCAGCTAAATCATCAGGGTTTTCCAAGTTTGAAAGGCGCAACAACATCTGGTGATACGTTTCTGAGCTTTTCTCTGCTTTTGCTACATACTTTGCAATTTACTTTATGACTACATGCTTGGAAAGAATAGGTTGCCAATCTATGTTTGATCTCCATAATTGCAATATGAGGCAATTGTGTGAATTGACTCTATCATCATTTCTAGCTAGTTCAAATTTTTTTTCTCCTGTTTCAATGTCTTCATATAATTTGGACCCCCCCAGGTTCAAAGGCCAAGGAGCATTATACCTAAAATTAATTTGAACAAATTGCATATTTGTTATCTTTTTTACATAATATTTAATTTTGCTATAAATTTTTTTTTCACAAAATCATTACCTGCAAACCATTCGATTCCTCTTTTTTTTTTGTAGGAATGCACCCTCCCTACACATTGTATGTCATTCTACACAGTTGAGGATCTCTTCATAGTCATGGGCAATATCCATCTCAATAAGTTGTCTTATATTTTTTAGACATGGATGTTGAGGAAAATTCTAAAATGCCTACAATGGAAAATACAAATGAATATATTAGTTACATCATAAGATATAAAATAGTTTATAACATATAATATTAGATATACGTCAAAATTTTTATAAACATGCCTGTATATTCTGTTGATGTGGATCCTCTCTAGGATTCCATGCATGAACAATGGAATGTAAATATCTTTCAACACTTTTTCGTTGCTCCTCATCTGACCAATCAATGTTGTCCATATTGGGTGCTCCATTTATCCATATGAATCCATGCACATGTGGTGAACCCCTATGTTGCCACTCATATCTTGACCAAAAATCTTTAACATTCATTCCTTTTTCTAAAATTTATTTTCTAAATATTGAATGTCTAAGATGCATGTAATGTGCGACTATGTGAGGATAGTCGATAACATTTTGTTTTCGCCAAATTTGAGCTTCCTGTGAAGTAGTTGGTGCTATTCCAGGCATTAGTGCATGTAAATCAGGCCAATACATATCTGTTGCACTTAATGTGAAGAATATTGTAGGAGAGCCTATTTGTTGAAGCATGTATGTCAATTTTGCATGACATTTAGCCCAATATGACCTTGTACCCCTTAGTGTTGTTCCAAACTGCATTAAACTATCAGCCAAATGAGACTATGGCATATTTTCCATATGTTGACGTAGCTCATTGATGGTGATTGGCATTTCTTGAAGTCTTCTTTTTGCAAAAACTATAGATGAATTTTGTGCACAGTGTCTCATTATCATATTCATCATAAAATATCTGAATATAGGATGTTTACCAAAACAATGATCTCTATACCGCAATAGATGTTTTACAAATTCATGCAGATGCACTCACCTCATTCGTGTTCTAACCAATCACATCTACCATCAGGAAACAATGTTGGAAATGCCATATCGAGTAACCCTGAAGTGACATATTCATTGATAGGAGATGCACCTATTCTTGGCCAATCAATCAATGATGTTGGATTTGCGTCAGTGTTATTAACCCATGCATGGATTAATTCCATTTCTCTCTGGGCATTAGATGGTCTGGAGGCCATCGATGTTGTGTGATCTATTATGTTACCTTCATCTGTTTCCATGAGTTGACCCACAAATATGATTTCATTTGTATCTGAATGAAATTCCATATGCACTGTCTTCAATCTATTGAAAATGTTTTCATCTAAATTTCTTTGCAAATCATTGAGAGCATTTTCATCAATTCTAACATCAAAGTAAAATTTGTCATGCTCAACTTTGTATTTAAGTGCTTTGTACACATGATCCCTATTCACTGTAAAGTTATAACTTGTGCCACATTGATCCCTTCTTTGAACAATAATGATTGGCAAATGATCTATTGTATGTGGAAAAATGTTTGAAACATGTTCTACATTTTGTGGAAAACTTATCGTGTGTCCTTTATATTTGAATTGACCACCTATTGCATGTGTAACTTGTAGTATTGGACTAACTCGTGCAATCAACATTTCCTCTACTTGAGTCAATTTTGCAAGCTCTTCTACTTGTGGCCCAGGATCCATATTATTTGAAGCTGAAAATCTATTATTTCCTCTCTCTTGCCGACATCTATTACATACAGGACCTTCTGAACTACGACATACTTTAATTCCTAAATAACTTTCTTGACAAATATAACACATGTTTGGTACTCTAAAGCTATCTAATTGAACTCAAAACTGCAATTGAAGTCTTCTAAAATTATCTTGATTCATTCCATTTGCATTTGGCCCATTATGTGCATCACCTTCTGCACCCAAGTTTATGTCAATTTGATTTCTATGTTGAGGTGTCTCAGGTACTCATTCTATTGACCTTGAACTTTCATCTTCAAGATTCATGTGAATATTTTGAAGAAATGTTTGATTATGCATCCCACTTGAATAGGGATCAACCTGTTGTATTTGTTCTCTTTGTAAATGGGAGACTTCTTCAGATGTTCTTTGATGACTGTTTGTTGTCATATTAACTACCTCTCTATTTTGAAATTCTAATTCATGCACTGTTATTTCTGCCCTACGTCTTGCATGTCTTTGTCTTTGAGCTTCATCGATCCTTCTTCTTTCCTCTTCCCTTTGTTCATCTGTAATATTTTCCTATCATATTCTTCTATATTCTCTTTGATATTCTCTTCTTCATGCTCTTTGATATTGCCTCCTCTCCTCTTCTGATTCAAAATTTAATCTTGATTGATCCATAGCTGCAATTTTTGAATAACTTGTAACTAAGAGTTTAATTTAATTAAGTTGTACTTGTATCTAAGAGTTTAATTTTTTTTTCAAAAATAATTTCAGTAAAGTGTACAAAATAAAAGAGGAAACCATCAAGAATGAATGTTTTATATATAGTCATTTGTTAAAAAATGATTAAATCATTCGGGAAAAAAACAAATTAAAATGGCAACAGTCATATCGAATCCTATCCCTCTAAGGGAAAGATGAGAGTTCTTAGTGATAGCTAATTTTTTTTTAACATCCATAGACAACTGTGATTAAATGAATCTAGTAGTATTGCCATGCAAGACTTAGAACATTACAATTTATTTTAAAATATTGCATGGAGGAATATCACACCAACTTGGTGGACAGTGTCAATCCATGCTTTATTACACACAAACCTAATTATTTGCAAACTAATGATTTACAAAGTCATGATATTCTTCTAAACATTATTCGCATAAAGAGTCTGCCATCTACCAATATCAGCTATAAAATGAATTCCAGGTTGTCTATAGGTATTTTCAAAGTTGAATAGATAGTGGTATGAATAATGATGTTTTATCATTTTAGATTCGACCATTCCTGTATCATTATCATACCACTCTCCAACAATTTTTGTACTATCATGTCTTATAATCCATTCAAGTGCAAAATGTGGAAAATCAATCACAAGATTCATTATGGACATGACAGTATGTTGATCAGTAGAAGCTTTGAAAGGAGTTAAATGACATAGCATATCTTTGCATGGTGGACTCAATATACCTATAAGTTCTTCTATGCTAAGATCTTCTATGGTATGATGACCAAAGGGGAAAAATGGAATAATGGATTGGCAAGGGAAAATGATGTGGGCTTCTTTATATTGCCTTACAAGATGTTTTAGAACAATCAGTTGCCCTCTTGTCACAAGTGGAGATAAAATATGATTTTTTTTACTTTTTGGATTTTTCTCAATATCTCCCCATCCATTATATCAAAATATAGGAATAGGATTATGAAAGAAATAATCTTCCAAAATCTTTCTCTGGCATTCTTCTAGTAGCTCTTTGATTCTTCATATTGCTAAAGATCGTGAATCCTTATGAATATGACTTTCATTTGCATGAATTCTCTTAATCATCCTATCAAATTCCATTCTGTAAAAAAAAATGGATGGATTTTATTTTGTGCAAAATTGCTCCAATGTGAGGAAAAGGAAAAAATTGATATTAAATCAATTAGTTAATGAGACCCTATTTATGCTCTTACCCTAAATATATTATATTATATTATATTATATTATTTATATATATATATAATAGATTTTAAGTATATTGTCCTTTCAAATGTTTGATATAATTTGTGTTTCACACTACCATGCATTTTTAAGTGATTTTATTTTCTAATTTCCCTTCATTATTTTTCTTCCCTTTAAAATGTTTGGAAATAAAATTATTAATTCAATTTTGTTTTATTCTAATTATTCAAGCTTTGAATTTTATTTTATTTTTTATATCATACAAATTATATTCTATTTTTTTAATAATATACAATCTTCTAAGGTGAGTTAATTTTTTTTTCTTTAAATTAATTAATTTCATATTTTTTTATATTATAGTAATTTTATTTTATATGATATTATATTATAATATAAAATAAAATTATTTTTTTATATTTTATATTATAGTAAATCATAAATTATAAAGTGTAATAACTTTCTAAAATAATATAAGATAATATTTGTCGTTTTATTATCATTTTTTAATTATTTTTTTAATTCAAAAAAATGAAATAAAGCAAAATAAATAAATAAAAAGAACAAATTAAAGATTAGACCTTCCACAATATATATAACATTAGTTTTAAAGCAATACTATATGCTTTTATTTTTTTTCCTTAGATTTCTTTCTAATTAATATTTTCTTCCACACTTCTAATAATGAAATTCTATTTATTAAATTTACTTTTATTTATGCATCTACATCAATATTCTAATTGAGACATGTTTGTTGAGTTATTTTTTTGTTACGTGAATGTAACCTATTATATCAGAAAAAGTTTCTTAAATCAACCACTAAAATAACTATTAATTAACATAAACTTTGTCAAAACTAACAGTAGTTTTAAAGAAAATAATTCTTTTATCTTTTCTTTAGATTTCTTTCTAATTTATATTTTCTTTTGCAAATCTCATAATGATTTCTTTCTAATTTATATTTACATGTATTTTTTTATATGGATTTGAGAATAAATACTTTACTTAGAGCCTCACTCAAATGCCAACCCAAAAAGCGCAGAATATGCTTTTTATACAAATCTCTGTGACAAATAGAATTCCAAAATTGGTTGGCAACAAGATAGAATTTCAAAAACTTATCCCACATAAATTATAGATGAAATCATTATTATATAAGACCATAAATCAAAATGTAAAAAAAAAGCACCATAAATCTTTTCTAATATTAAAAGTGAAATGGGTATTGCCTTAAACTTACTTTCAATGTCTTTCAATGTCTCCCAGCAGCTCTGATCTACCACTAACAATATACTGCACAACACTGCAGTTTCTATGATGATAATCTCCATCAACGACCATAATTCAAATTTCAAAAACTTATCCCACAGAAATTATAGAAATTATTATTATTAACTAAGACCATAAATCAAAATGTAAAAACAAAGCACCATAAATCTCTTCTAATATTAAAAGTGAAATGGGTATTTCCTTAAACTTACTTTCAATGTCTCCCAGCAGCTTTGATCTACCACTAACAAAACTGCACACCACTGCAGTTTCTATGATGATAATCTACATCAACGACCATAATTCAAATTTCAAAAACTTATCCCACAGAAATTATAGAAATTATTATTATTAACTAAGACCATAAATCAAAATGTAAAAACAAAGCACCATAAATCTCTTCTAATATTAAAAGTGAAATGGTTATTTCCTTAAAACTTACTTTTAATGTCTTTCAATGTCTCCCAGCAACTCTGATCTACCACTAACAATATACTGCACACCACACTGCAGCTTCTATGATGATAATCTGCATAAGCCTTATTAATTCATTCAAATATATACAATTTATGACCTCATCTATCATAAAAAACAAATAGAAACTAAACTGTCCCAGGCAGAAACAAACGTAAAATCTCAAGGCAGTAGCTTATATAGATTGTAAAGCATTTTTTCTAGAGTTATTTTATTTATCTGGCTGCTTTGAACTCACCTTTATTCCTGTGATAAAACTGGAATATATGTGGAAAACTAAAACAAAAACTATGGGGAAAATAGATGAAAATTATGAATGAGAATTTGTTTCCAGCAAATATCTTGAAACACACAAAGCTTCATTCATAAACTATGGGAAAATAGATGGAAAAGATGAATGAGAATTTGTTTCCAGCAAATATCTTGAAACACACAAAGCTTCATTCATAGAGTACTACTTTAATAAAAATTGAAAATGGAAGGTGATTAGACTTTTGTAGAGATTGGGATGCATTCACGTACTCTCTAGAAATACTAAGGGTTTCAGTTTTGCAAGCTTGATAAAACCAAAAAAATTATTTATCTCATTTATGAGATTTTATGGTACAATGGGTTTAGAAGTGATAAGTTTCTAACTATAAACTGAAATGAAAAAAGTACAAATTTTTACACAGATGTATTCTGAGAATTTGCATTATGGTTACGTCTGAAAATTGAGAATGAGGAGGGGCGAATGCAAATTGAGAAAGTAGAGATGCATAGAAGAGAATGAAGTGGTGCCTTAGGGAAGAGTGAGGGAGTCACATATATGGAAGGAATAATTTACAATGCAATACATAATTTCAAATGTAAAAAAAAATACCATAAACAATAACTATATAAAGATGCATAGTATCCAAAGAAAAAATAGTAATCAAAACCATTTACCAAGAAAAGGCTAAATAAAATCAAAGTCTCTAATATCAAAGATACGACACATGAAGAATAAAATCATATCATATATGAAAATAGAGTCTTGGAAAGTATTCATCAAATTCCATATATGTAAGGCATATTCTAACTATAATACATATGCATCAAAACCCAAACATAATGCATGATAATCAAAAGTAAAATCAATAACCGACAATTACCAAGAATTGAATGCTACTTAAAACATTGAACGCCTATCCAAAAGTATGATCTGTGAAATAAGATCACCGACTAAAGTCAGAACTCACCAAATATTGTAACCATCGAAAAAAAAAAAAGTAATCGATATTGAATGAGTGGTGCAGGAAATAAAAATACAGTATCTATTAAAGATATAGGGCATTCAAATTGAATTTGAAATATCCAATACAAATGTAGGGCACAGGAGATAAATTGGAAATTACAAGGTATTGGAATACAATGTTTCGAATCTTAATCATAAAGAAACCTTTGAGATGAAATCAAATATACTTAACATTGAAATTTAAACACAAAGATTAAGTTGGAATGTATGGAGTCAGACAAATGCCCACAAAAGGGGTCTAGCCATATATTATGGGGATTGAAATTTGAAATGCAGAACAAAAACATGTCTACTGAAGAGCGAGGAAGGCCGCGCCAAGGTGAAGGACAGGTCAGATAAACTAAATGCAATAAAGAAAGGTGTAGAAGACAAAAATCTAGAGCAACTATCTATCATGAAGGAGTAATATATATATATATATATATATAAGCTTACCTATATAAAGCTTTTCTCAGATTTATGAGCTGTGCACCAAACGCGAGAACCAAAAAGCAAACCAAAGGCGAAAGCAAAAGAAATCAAAACACAGCATGCCAAAATCACAGAAAAGCACAACTAAGTTATGCATCTAACAATCAATCTTTGCTAGTTGAAGTGTTTTAAAACTCTCTTACGGTATTATAAAATGCTCTCACTTCACGGCAAAAATATACGTCAAATCGTAAATGATTTATCGTACGAAACTCAAAGTCTGATTGGAGCAGCTTCAACCGATCTTACTATTGAAATTCAGTTTCTTTAAATCTCAGATATAAAAAAAAAATACATAACTGTATATATAGCATATTAATCAAACTTACCAATCTCTTCCACCTGTAGTAATTTAGCACCAGCCCTCCATAAGAAATACTCTCATTCTCCGCACTACCGAGTCCACTCTGCAATTGCAAGTACCGTACGAAACTCAAAGTCTGATTTGGAGCAGCTTCAACCGATCTTACTATTGAAATTAATTTTCTTTAAATCTCAGAGATTAAAAAAAAATGAGGAAAAACTGTATATATAGCATATTAATCAAAGTTCCCAATCTCTTTCACCTGTAGTAATTTAGCACCAGCCCTCCATAAGAAACGCTCTCATTCTCCACATTACCGAGACCAATCTGTAATTGCAAGTCCAGTCTAATTCCATCTGTTTGAGAGCTGAAATATATAACTTTACTTCTGTTAGAGGCGTTACACAGGCACCGACAATTTTTGAAATGGTTCCCATGCAAATTAATTTAGACATAAATTCATTGGTCTCTTCAGCTTCCATTACCGCACATTCATTTTCTTGGCATGAGAATGTAACGCAGCAGCCGCTTCCTCTTTCTGGCATCCACTCCACTGTTTTGCACACACATTCATTTTCTTGGCAAAAGTATACGTTACACTATTCAGACCAACACCGCCAGCACAATAGACAGGCATGCACCTGTCAATTTTTTTAAAAAGCCAAAAATGTTAACAAAGATTTGGCTTCCATTGTAGATTCGCCTCTCGGTGAATGAACATGCTTTAATAAAAAGACTGATGATTAATAACATAATTAGATGATAGGCTATATAGTGGGAATTTTCAGCCAGCTGTCATACGCCGCTAAACAACAAAATTTCATCAGAAAACAAGCCTCAGGAAAATTACAGCAAGTTGTCTCGTTATTACCGCGAGAAAGCATTCAAAAAAATAAAATCTTTCAACAATATAAATCAAATCTTAGGAAATCAAATCTTCCAGCTGTATAAAATCTTTCAGTGATAAATATCAAATCTTACAAATGAATTACAAATGAAGATGTAATATGCCCAAAGTAATATAATAATCCATACGCAACAAGGAGGGTTAGCATGCTAATGAATTGAGGATTCAATGTCAATGGCTGCTTTAAAAGCTCGACATAACAGCAAAGTGTTTACCTCGGCTGCTGTAACATAATATATATTTTTTTATGTTATGTTATTTTTTACGCCATTTACGGAACAAGACAAAGCTAAAATGTTCAATCAACGGTGTAAATAAGTCTGGAGATGATTGAAATGTTTGCAATCATTCGTTTTCCACTCGTTTGTTCTGGTGATTATAGTCTGGTCAATAGTATTCATTTACACTGCCGCTAGCACCGAAACTTATGCTGTAAGATATGTCCAGAAAATATCAGCCAATGACTCGATAAAAAATGTCCTATCAGCTGTCCTCTCCATTCATTTATTAATTAAATCTGTCATTAATTTGATCGCCAAAATCTGATAGTTGGATATTTTTTCTTTTGTTGTTAATGCATCGTAGTGTGATTGGCGAATGCATTTACCACTATTTATGGTCTCCTCTATTCCTTACAAGCATACAATTATTTGTGACCGACTTTAAACATCACCATCTTCAATATGTAACCACACAGGAATAGAACAAATGAATATGGAAATCGTTTCAGACTCAAAATGTGAAAGCCATGAGGATGTAACCATTTTTTCACATTGGGATCGTTGACAGCATGACACAACTTGTGCAAAATATTTAGTAAGTCACTTGCCATGGTTTCAGTGAGTTTAATGTTTTGGAATCTATACACAGTCGAATCATTTTTATTTTTTTGTGTTTTATTGTTGAAATTTTCATACTCGAAATGGGATTGAAACAAGATATGTCTTCTCTTTTTACACCTTTCATCTTGGTGACAATTTGTTTCCAAATGTGAGAACAAGAGGTATTTTTGAAGTAAAAGTAAGGTTTGAAGACCTTGATAGATGCTTTGATGCGAAAAGGGTGGGATTCTTCACTGAAGGTTCCTGCATTTGTTCAAATATCCTCTCGAGAATGGCCTTAATATGGGAATGAAGTCCCCATAGTTGTACTCAAAACACTGTGCCAACCGGCTTCTCTTCGCATTAAAAGTAGTGGTCTGAAGGAACAACGGGTCCTCCTAAGATTCGAACCTACAATCATCCTATACAGAACATAATAAGGCATGAGTTGTGGTTATTATTACTCTCTAAGACGACTTTATTGGCGTAGATGTCTTCAATGACTCTCTGAATCTCTTTAAGATACTATGTGAGTAAAAAAGGAAAGAGTCACAATCCTTCTAATCTTTCACCTGTGCTAACCATAGATAGTGAACACCATGTCTTTCCCTTACCGTGAATATATCAAACACCATTTTGTTCTTTCTATAGCTGAATTTGACACCCTACATATGAATAACTTATTTTACAAGCTTAGTACATGACACCACCACCAAATATTTCTAGTCCAATCTCAGCATGAAAATGTCTTTATACCTTTTGGCCATCTTGACAAGATTTATGTGATGCAGATCGTTGCCAACTTGCAGCCAATTTCCAAATAATGACAAAGACAATAGGCCAGGTGGCAGGTTGGGGGTATTTCCTCACCAATATGAGTGCTCCTATTTCCAGGGAAGCCACACAAACTGATCCAAGAAATCTTGGATTGATGATAAAGAGAGAAAAAAATAGCGAAGCAATGAAGCGATTTTCGATTTGGAGGCTAATAACAATTAATTCTCTCTTGCAAAGCAACTCACCTTACTCGTCAGACAGAGGGCTGGATATTTATATGGAGCCATCCCCCTAAGCCCACATAGAAGAATAGAGGGGTTGGTAGCCATCAACGATGACTTAGATGTTTTTCTTTTCAACAATTCTTGTAGAGGCAGTAGGTGAAACACATATTGTTGTTTTCCATCAAATATTTGGGTTCAAAATCTTTAACTTCTTAATATATCTTGTATAGTTTTCCTCTTCATATGCTTCACTCAACATGGATCTTCAGAAAGAGGAATAGTCTCAAGAGGAATAGTCTCTGGGGCCTATTTCAAAATTGTTCCCATTGTCAATGGGTCTTTGATCTATTGGTGAGGTTGAATGGTTCTTAATGAGCCCACCAAGATCAAGTCTTGCTGAGTGTAAGACCCTGACATCATATGGGATGAGGTCGGGATCATGCCACAGGAAAAATTAAGGCCATTCTTTTACAGACAATTCATTATACTCTGCACTCTTACCCTAGAGCTACAAACAAATGGGTCAGTAGATACACCCTCTAATATTCATGCATGTGACATCTTCCAAGTAATTAGGAAACTAGTTTCAACTATAGTTTAATGCTACCATTAAACTAGTTGTCGTTTCTCCAAAATCTCACTTATCACATAAAATTCAAATAAATATTCATTTGAAAATTGGATAGGAACATTCTATGTCCATTTGTAGTGTTTTTTGTAAATTTGATGATAACATTGTCTTTTCATTTGCATTGCTTTATTTTTTAAATTTGTATGCAAATATTTCGTAATTAGATAATTCTTAATTTCTTTAAGGAAAAAAATTAAGTTCTAAGTTTATTTCATTCCATTATTTAGCACTTAATATTAATTGTCTAATCTAGCCCCATGCAACTAACACATCCACGCACAAACACATACTCTCTAACAAAACACATACTCGTTTGAAAGCAATGTTGAATACCTACTCCTCAAACACTTAAAGTACAGTTCAACTACTAAAGGTATGTAGCTTTCTTATTGACTTCACTACCAATAGTTACATACTTTATTTGTTGTAAATTATATCTCTCTTTTTACTCTTGTGCAGGCACCGGTCATGGATCACTTACACTATGTTCTCATTGTCTAAAACCTACAAGCAACTCTACCAAAGGTAACTAATAATTTGTATTGAATGTTCACCAATCAACATTCTCTCTTATATTAGTTGTTATTCAAATACTAAAAAGATCTACTCTTTATTACAGATACATTGGAGTTCAAAGTTGTTGTGTAACAAAATGCAACAAAATATAAAATATATCTATACCATTCTAATCAATTGCATACATTCTTATAATTGTAATTAAACATTCCATGAAAACAATGGACTTTCAAAATTGTATATAATATCTTATTTTTACATTTTTATATCATATCAAGTGAAGTTCCCTTCCGTATGCATACTATTTCCATTTTAGTTTTTCCATGTGTTCTTATTATAAGTTATATACATGTTGTTTGATTTCAACCAATATTAAAACACATATTGGTGTAAGGAAAATATTCATTTTCATTTTATTTATTTCATGTGTTGCTTTACTAGGTTAAATAAATAGTTTTATATTAGTTGTTTTCCAAATACTAAATAGATCTATTTTTACTAATTGAACCGTGTGACAGAATTGCACAAAATATAAAATATATCTTTACCTTTGTATTAAATTGCATATATTCTTATAATTGCAATTAACCATTCCATTATTTCAAGTTCCATTTCATTTGTGTACTATTTCCATTTAATTTTTTTCATTTCTTTCTTTTATAAGTTATATGCATACTTTTCTACTTGAACCAATATGTCTACAAAAAAATATATATATCCACACAATTATTCGGCGTACATCATTGCACACCTAAAGTGCAATAGCTAGTTTATTTTATTTGCTGCTTGGAAGAAAGAGAAATTTGCAACAAACATATATATTTATATTTTTTTGGTTAACAAATATTTATTGTAGAAATAGATTATTTTTTTCTTTTATTTCACAATTGGAGGTGTTGCACCTTGGGGCTTGGCTCCTCTTGTCTTTTTTGTTTATTTATTTTAATTTCTTTATATATATTTTTTAATATTTATTATTATATATACAATATAATAAAAGGTATATAATATATATGTAGTATGAAAATAGATAAAATACATAAATAAATAACAACAATAATAAATACGCATGCATTAAAATTTTGATTTTTTTTTTTAGTAGAATAAATAAGTGATTTAGATTCATGAGTATTTGATAACTTTACAGATTTTTATAAATCCTCAATTGGTAAAAGGTGGGGGTCAATTTATATTGTCATTTCAAATATCCTATTTACCTTCGTCTAAACTTCACTCAAATTACCTATGTTGTAAATTTTAATGGCAAATTCCATACTTTCATAGTATTTAAAATCTCCTTTTTTTTTTGGTTCCCACCTTAGAACCAAACAAATACATAATTGCTAATAAAAAGAAATACAAGTTTAGATCTAGCTCTTCCTTACATATACATAAACTAATATACATCTTCCCTACTTAAACATCCATTCATTTCATAATACCCCACTTTCTTCTTTTAAAATTTTAGACTACCATGTGTATTTTCTTTTCCTTTTACAATAAAAGGAGTTAAATTAGACTTCATATGCAACTTGCAGTATCATTATTAGAACCCATTTTATTACATAGGCTTATTTTCCTTTTTTTTTGCCATCAAGAACAAGTCACATCATTTTCTTTTCAAAATAGATTACAAGAGCTCATGATTTTTATTCATGTTAAACAAAACAATAGCTTTCCATATTACAACTAATTTGAGGAAATACATTGAATGACACACAACTGAATAAGGCTTGCTCTTTTCATTTCTTCATTGAGAGATATGAAACCCATCTTTTTTAGTCTTGCAATATTACAACAATATATGAGGAAGCAAATGATTTACAAACTCATGAACAAGGTCTCGCTCTCCACCCTACCATAATGGCATCATGGAGCCTCATGGGCTCTAGCCATACCCCCAAGCAAGAAATTCTTTAAGCTTCATACCCTCGAGCAAGGAATTATTTAAGCTCCGTACCCTTGAGTAAGGAATTCTTTAAGCTTCATGATGATAAATGGAGTCTTTTCTTATTTTTTTCGAAAGGCTAAAAATAGCATAACACCAATTTCATGCATCTAGCTTCTCTACTTCCTATTTTCAACCATCATCCATACACAAGGGTAAATGGAAAAAGGAAGAACTTATCTCTTTTATTTTAGATGAAGGGACTACACTCTTGTATCCATCTTTCCTCTCCTAGCCAAGCCATCTTGATCACAATCTTTACAAAGAGGGAGGACTTCTCTTCTCTACTCATCCTTTCTTCTATCTCAACTAGTGTTCTCCAAAAAGGAGAAGTGGGTAACACCCCACTCATCCTTCCTCTCCAAGATATATAGGAGTTTCAACTTGCAACCTTTTGGATGGGGAGATGTTGAGTGCACCTACCTCCATCAATGAGAGTCTTTTCCTTATTAAAGAGGAGTATGCACTTGGACAACCCCTCTATCATTCCATCCCATCCTCTCCTCAAAACTCATCACTCATCATAATGAGGACTTTTCAGGGGTCAAATCATGTCTTAAGGGCACTATTGCATGCCCAATTGACCCCTACCACTATGGTATAGACCCTAGGGGTTTAATTTTGCATCCCAACCAAGGAAATTAACCAACAACCTCTTTAAAGGCTCATTTAAGGACCCACTGTTCAAACTTTGATAAGGGATCCTAACCCCCTAACCCCCTTACACCCACATGCACATAATTAATTAACTCACCCCCAAAAAGTTATCAACAATATCAACTTTCACCCCAACAAATTAACTTTATTTCTTTCTAAGCTTCAAAATAGGGTCAAATTTATAACCACAAGAAGGTGTCTTTTCGATTTACCCATTGGTCTTCCTTCTCATAATCGACACTTTTCCTTTCCCCTTACATAACAATGAAACCATAAGCAACAATCATATATCACTCTATTTAACATGGTTAGCTATTTATGCCCCACACTCTGCTAAAGAACGTGTAGAGTTATGGAATTGGTTAGCTAATAACTTACCCAATGCTGAGTGGTTAATAGGGGGTGACTTTAACATGGTTGAGCATGCTCATGATCGTAGCTAGTCTAAAGATTTTAATCTCAGTAGAGATGAATTTGATAGTTGGGTTTTTTGTCGAAACTCCTTGGGAGTGGTCGATCCTATTCATGATAAGATTGCCAGCCATTTGAATAATTGGTACACTTGGTCCAATTGCAGATTGGGGTGTGATAGGAAACTTAGTAGGCTGGATAGATTTTACATATCTCCCTCTCTGCCTCTCAATAAAGACTTTTTGAGTTTGTATGTTCAGGTGGACCTTTCCACCACCCTCTCTGACCATTACCCCATCATTTGCAATATAGGTTTGTCCTCAAAATCAAATTCAGATAGTTTCCTGCCTTTCAAGCTTAATGTATCCCACTTAAAGAATCCTTTTTGTCTAGTTGCTCTTGAAGGCCTTTGGAACTCCATCCCCAAACCGGATGAGGGGGGGTCTTGGATAGATTGGTGGTGTGTTGCTATAAATAAATGCACTAGTTTTTTGTGGTCTTTTGGCAAACAAATGGCTAGGCAACGTAAACGGAAAGAAATCTCCCTCCAAGGAAAACTTGTGCATGACAGAAAATTGCTTAATGTTGATCCTAATAATATCAGAATTCAAACCTCCATTGCTGCTATTGAGGCTCAGCTACATAAAATTGATAATTACAAAGGGCAGGGGGCCAAAATCAGATCCAGATTACATTGGATAAAGGAAGGAAATAAGGGTACAAAGTACTTTTTTAATTATCTCAATTATAAACATAGAAAAGAAAGAATTGGTGCTATTAAGGATGAATTCAACGTCTTACAAAGTAGCTCCACTGATATATGTAATGTTTTCAAACGTTTTTATGAGAACCTCTTCAAAGATGACCAATGGGAGGATATTCAACAAATTCTTGAGGATGTTGTCAAAGATCATATTCCTAACAAAATTGACCCAGGGTATAGCCAATATCTTGATAGATCTTTATCATTGGAAGAATTGGAACATGCTCTTTTCTCTATGGCCCCTCATAAAACTTTGGGCAGTGATGGGCTTCCTATGGAATTCTACCAGGTTATGTGGCCACATATCAAGGAAGACTTTTATTGTTTATATTTGGAGGCCCTTAACAAAGGTTCACTAGGTCCGAACATTAATGGTGGTATAATTAAGCTCCTTCCTAAAGGAAAGATGGAAGACTTTGTTTCTGGTTGGCGCTCTATCACCTTATTAAACACTTCTTATAAAATAATTGCTAAAGCTCTAGCTATTCGAATAAAACCTGTGGTGAAACAGATTGTTAGAACAGAGCAAATAGGTTTTATAGCTGGTAGATATATTCTTGATAACCTTATGTTGGCTTGGGAAACTTGTGAATGGGCTCAACAAACATGCCAGAATACTATTTTAATCAAACTTGACTTTGATAAGGCCTATGATAGAATTTGTTGGAGCTTTATTATTAAAATGCTACAATGGTTGGGTTTCGGGCCTAAAATCTGGTCACATTCAAATGCTTTTCCAGGATGCTAATGCTCGAATTATCGTCAATAACATGATGACTGATCCTTTTTTATTACAGCGATCCATTCGCTAAGGCTGCCCTCTCGCGCCTTACCTATATGCTCTTACAGCTGATGCCTTGGGTTATCTTCTTCAGAGTGCTATTAATCAGCATCTCATAGCTGGAGTTTCCATCCCTCACAATGCTGTTGTTATTAACTCTCATTATGCTGATGACAGCTTACTCTTTTTACGAAATTCTAAAAAGGACATCTCCAATCTGATGGAAATTTTGGAGCTTTATTGTGAAATTTCAGGTTCTAAGCTGGCTCATAACAAGACTGAATTATTAATGGTTCAAGCTGGCGATGTGCCTCAGTGGATTCCCAAAGAGTGGAAACAAATAAAACATGGAGAAATTATGAGGTATCTTGGTATTCCCTTTAGTATTGGGGTGTCTCTTGGTGATATGTGGAATTGGTTTCTTGATAGAATTAAGCAGAAACTCTTCAACTGGGGGTATAAATTCCTTTCCTTGGCTGGAAAAATTCAAGTGGTTAACAAGATTTTCCTTGCTTCACATCTCTATTACTCCTTGTGTTGGATGCCTTCTAAGAAAGGATATGAGGATTTAGTCAAAATTATAAGCAGATTTCTATGGGCAAAGTGGGATGGTCACCCAAGATATATATCCACTTCATGGTCTTATTGTACTCAGCCGAAGCATAAAGGAGGATTGGGCCTCATAGACCCAAGAACTCAGGGGATTTGTTTGGCTGCTAAATGGATTATTAGAGTTGTTAAAGGAGATGAACCATGGAAGATTCTCATTCGATATCGGATCAATCAAGCTTCAGTTAAAGGAAAATGGCAGCAAGTGGGCTGGTTAGACAAAATTATTTATGCTTCATTTTTCTCCATGAAGACTTCTCTTCCCCTTCAGCCTATTTGGAAGGCTTGGCACAATGTTTGTCACTTGCTAAAGTGGAGAGGAGAAGATTCCTTGCAACTCGGTTTTAGTTTTTCCACCTCATCTATTTGGTGGAACAAACATATCCTCTATCATGGACAACCCCTTGCTTTAAGTTTTCCGAAGCATTCGTATTTTTTGTTCAGAAAAGGGGTTTGTAATGTTGGCAATTTATGGGACTTCCATTCAATGAGTTGGTCATCATGGAATGAGGTTAAAAATTAGTTTATTCTTAGCAACAATTATAAAGGTTTTTTGATCTTTGTGCAATCCTTGGTGCTGGTGGAGTTGTCTATGAAACTTTGTACTCCAATTCATTGCAATTTTTTTAAGGACTGGTCATGGTTACCTTCATACCCCTTCTTATTCTTCCCTCTAAAAAAGATATATTTGCAGCTGCTTCCTAATCTCTCCTTGAAATCGTGATTGAACTATAAATGGAAGTGCAGGTTTAGTGAGAAGTTTTGGTTAAAATTATCTGCTCAAATTTGGAAATCTAAAGTTAATGCCGATGCTCAGTTAATTGCCTGGAAGATTCTACACTTTAAACTGCCCATTGGGGATAGGCTAAAATGTATTATGATTCAGCCAACTAACTGCCCATTTTGTCACAGGCATGAAAATATGAAGCATATTTTTTGGAATTGTCAGCTGGTCAAAAGGCTATGGAATTCTGTGTTCAATGATTTTTCTGATGTTTTCACTCATAAGTTATGCTGGAAAGAAGCTCTTCTTGGGGTTGTCCTTTATAATAATCGAGTTGTTGATTGTGTGAGACATGTTATTTTGTTACATATATGGAGAAATAGATGCAAAGCTATTTTTACTACCAATGATGTTTATCAGGAAGCTATATTTTTAAGGCTTTACTCTGATATATTTTTCTGTCTTGCTGCCTTATTTTCATTGTTTCAGAATGATGCCTTGAAGAATCCTACTTTGAGTTATCAGATTGGACAAATCAAGCTGCAAGTTGGACAGTTGCTGAGCAAAAAGGGAGTTTTTTTTGCCAGAGTATAAGTTCTATCTTCCATGATGTTTAATGCTCATGTTCCTTGTCTTTGTTGTATTATTCCAGCATATTGGAACGATTTAAGTTGTTGCTGTGTATACTTGACTTGTTTTTTCGAGCTGGGGTAGTTTGCACAGCTCTCTATGGTGTAATGTTTCATGTTTGGGTACAGACTCTTATTGCAGTTTTTTAACTGCTCTTTTTACTTTGTAATGCATTTCCTCAATACAAAAAAAAAATAGAAATCATATATCACATTAATTTGATAGTTGAAATATACTTAATTGTACAAAATTTCATTTACAATTTCAACAAATATTTACAATTCACAAGTCATAACTCCTTCATTGCAGTTTAAATAAAAGTACAAGTTTAATGAAATGAAAGAATATTGTAAAATAATCACACCATTTATCATCCACAATACATCTTACCATCTATTTGGGTGTACATAAAATAGATTATGGTTTTACTTAATCACATGAAAGGTGGGGTCTTACATTTGCTATCATGTTAATATTGTAGATAAGAGTTTGTTATATATGTACAAAGATAGAAGCATGGTGCATTTTTTTAAATAGTAATTTAATGTAATTTTAAATATCATGTAGTATTATGGATTTTTTCTTCTAGTATTCAAATACTTTATAAAAATATTCCCTTATTGAGAGGAAAATTTTAGGGCATTATTTTCATGTTATTATTTAGTTTCATTAATTAAATTAAAATTTTGGTCCATTATAGATGTTTTAGTTTCTTTGATTATTTTCTTATATACTTTTATATGAAATGGATGTTGAAAGTAGTGATGTGAAATGCCACATGTGTGAGAGAAATAAAATTATTTATGAGAATTAAATTTTAGCTCACTATAGTGACATATGAATCATTTTGGAGAAATATGTAAATATTTATAACATCTACATCATATTTGGTACGCGCCATACTCTTTCTTTGAGGGCCACACCCCTTCTAAAAATAAACATAACCTTTCCAACCTAAGAGAACTTATCATTGTGAATCCTTAATGGAGGATTTTTATTAGAAGAGCCGCGAGTCACCGGGCCATTGAATAACCGCCACCTCCATGTTCACTTAACCCCCAAAAAAAAATTGACTTTGATCCATTAAAAAACTTTATGTTATTGAATAACTAATTACAAAAACACCAATAGCCGCTCATTAAGTGCTAAAGTGACTAATTTAAGTGGGATTTAAGTGCTAAAACAGCTCTAATTGATTGAAATTAGAGCGAGCGGCTACTGGGACAACCCTCTAAAAGGTGACTTTTTTACCTCCACGCGCATATCCAATGCTCCCGCATTCAATCGAATTGCCCAGAAGTTGAAACCTTAGTTATAAGCACTTAACTCATGTGCGAAAAAAACCCATAATTTTTTTTTCCAATTCGACATACGGTTTGAATTCTACGGTTGCTGGGTTAGCCCTCCGTGGCTACCGGGCTCTCCCCTAGTTGATAATAAATTAAGTTTCAGAATCTTATCATGTATCATGTATGACATTTTTTCTATCATTGAACTTTGACACTTTCAGGGCGAAAAACCCGATTAGGTTCTAGGAGGATTCGATTCAGAAAATTGAACAAAACGACAGTTTTTGAAGGCAGTACGAAGAACCTATTTTATGTGGTTTGCAATTAATCAGAAAATAATGCACCGAGAGATCTTGTAAAAAGGCCTAGAAGAAACCCAAGAGTCATCGAATCGAATGTTGTTACTTCCAATAAGGAATCAATAATCACGGGACGCGGTCACTTTCACAGCTTGGAAGGCTGGATTAAATACCACACACTAAGCTCTTGAGTAGTCAAAAGTCCGCCTTCCGCTCCCATTTCCGCTTCCGCTTGGAATATCTGTAAATCCTCGGGGCAGGGGGTAAGGTATGTACACCTCATATTGTGGAGCATGAGTTAGGTGCCTCCCTCATATTGGGAGTATGAGGAGTCCCCCATATAATCGTAAGTCGCCTCAGACCCAAAAACAGATTGCCCTCAGATTGCGGACTATAAAATAATAATAATAATTATTATTTAGTGTCATGATTATCGCCACTCGGCCGTTGTTGTAAACTTTTTTAAAAAAACTCTCCCGCCTGGATACCAGCAATCGTGGGTGAGTTAAAAGTTAAAAGTCAACCAATGACCTCATGTCAAAGCATAATTGTGTTCTTGGTAGGTTTTTTTACAAATAAGTGCCTTTAAGTGCGGAAAATCACCAATCACTATTCAAGTTGAAATTGAAATTGAAAATTTGGCCAATCTTTAATTTTTTTAAAAAATTAATAAATATTATTTACAGAACATATATTTAATAGTTTTAGAATATAATTATAATCTTGCTAGACTGAAATGATTTATTTTAATCTAATATTTAATATTTTTTAAAAATGGTTTTAATTTTTTTAAAATTATTAAATATTATATTATTTATAATTTGTATAATTATTATGATTTTAGCTTTAAAAAAATATTAATTTTTTTGTACATTTATAAATTAATGTTTTAAACAATGAGAAGTTATATTAAACATGATCAATTTTTTTTTATGTAATTTTATATAAGATTATCCCTTCAACAAAATTCTTATTTGATGTAATTTTTTCTCTAAACAAGATTCATGATGTCATCATACATATTACTATTGATAATATCTAGTATCAATAAATTTTATAGCAAATCTTAAAATATCACTTAAACACCAACACTTATTACATATTATAGATGTAATATATTTTATCTCTTTTTCAAAAAATAGTAATAAGAAATGAGTATTTATCACTAGTTTGTGATCCATCACTTTTCATAATGTATTCTATAATATCTTTCTCAAATATCTTTTTCTTTCTTTGTATGTGCTCTCTTATTCTATAAATTTTAGAGCTAAAAAAAATATTTTTATTAAAAAACTTCATTCTTAATAATATTATAGTTTATAAAATTAGACTAAAAAAATCTATCTCCTCACATAGAAATTCCTTTGTATGTAATTCTTCATAGTGTATCATCAAATAGTTTGACTAACTAATCAATTGAGCTCATAAGTATAACCAATCTCTTTGAAATTGTTGCAATCAATTAGTGAAAATTGGTAACCAGTTAGTGTACATTGCATGTTTGATCAAACTAATATAGTGCTACATTCAATGGGTTAGCAATTGGAGATAAACACATGATTTATGAACCTAATATGATTTTATTTAAACACATTGGGTACTAATATTTTGAATTTATTAAAACACTTTGGGTACCAATTAATAGTATCAATAATGTAGGACTAATTTTCTTCATAAATTTTCACCACGTATAAATAAAGTAGGTTAAACTAATGGAAAATGCAATAAGTACCTAATGTATATCAATTAGTCAATATTTAGGTACTTTATTAGTGCATGAACATTAATTGTAGAATATAAAGCTCAAAGGTAGATCTAGGCACACATAATAGTGTAAATACATTAAGGGATTTTATTGTGCATTGGTGGCATGCAAATGTGTGAAGGGTTTTGTGCATTTTTTTGTGCACTTAGCTTGTAATAGAATTGATTGGATGATGAGAATGTTATTATTTGTCAATGTTTTATCTTAATCCCATATTTTCATATAAATTTGTATAGGTGGATGATGTGTCACCCATGTAGCTAAATTAATCTTTATAACCAATATTTAGTTCATCAAGTCAATTAAACATAATTTATTGGTCATCAATTACATGATGCAATTGATTGGTGGGATATTTTCAAATATTACATTTAACAAAGTTAACATGGTTGATGAATTTGAACATTGAGGCAAATAACATTAAATATGACTGGATTTGTTTTGGCACCAAAGTGGGTTGCATGTATAAATAGCATGTACATATAGAGATTTAGTTTTTTGGGAGTTAAATTTTGGGGAATAAAAAGAGGGGGGAGAGAGAGGTCTTTCTAGGTATATATTTTTCTAGAGACTCTAAGTGTGAGAGCTAAAATTTGAGAGTTAGTGTGAGATGAGTTAATAAGTTCATTGTATTTGTTGTTATTGTATGCATATCATTATTTCAGACATTATATTTATAACCATTATAATCTATAAAATGTCTATTAACATTGTAATTATATCTTATTAATATTTTTTTTAAAAGAGATAAAATATATTACATCTATAATATGTAATAAGTGTTGGTGTTTAAGTGATATTTTAAAATTTGTTATAAAATTTATTGATACTAGATATTATCAATAGTAATATGTATGATGACATCATGAATCTTGTTTAGAGAAAAATTTACATCAAATAAGAATTTTGTTGAAGGGATAATCTTATATAGAATTATATCAAAAAGAAATTGCAAGAAAATTCACCACCATGACAAATTTACTACAAGGAAAATTCACCACCACAATTCATGCTGCGGAAAATTCATCGCATTAACATTTTTAATATATAATGGAGGTCTATATTTCTTTCTCTTATTGAATTTGCCTCATTCCATTTATTATAATTTTTCATTATTTGAAATATTAATTTATAGATGTACAAAAAAGTTAATAATTTTTTAAAGCATAAATCATAATAATTATACAAATTATAATTAATATGATATTTAATAATATTAAAAAATATATATATATATATATTTTAAAAAAAATATATATTTTTTAAAAAATAGTAAAGATTAGATTAATATAAATTATTTCAGTCTAACAAGATTATAATTATATTTAAAAATTGTTAAATATATTTATGTGAAAATAATATTTATTAAATTTTAAAAAATATTAAAGATTTGACAAATTTTAAATTTCAATTTCAATGGAATAGTGATTGGTTGATTTTCCACACAAAAGGCACGCAGGAAAACTACCTCTCAAAACTTAATTATGTGACATGGTAAGTACTTGACTTTCAACTTTTAACTGACTATGACTGGTACTTGGGTGGGAGAAGGTTTTAAAAAATGTTACAACCTGACCGTGAGCGATAATGATGACAGTGAATGTTCAAAGGGAAAGGGAAAATGGAAACAGAAGACAAAATTTTGACTAGTCAGAGAGCTTAGTGTGTGGTATTTAAGCCCAGTTGAGTTGGACGGCGTCTGAATGGAAAAAATTTGTATCACAAAAACATCTGAAAAGTTAAATCACCATTGTGCGTAAATCTGGTAAGCTCGTATTTTGTCACAATAGCAATGAAACCCATGCACTTGCAAAGGAATTTGTGAAGGTGGTGGCATAGAAAAATGACAAGCAAACTGATGAAGTTGAAAAGTTTCAATCATTTATAGGAAATATGTATTATTTAAAAGATTGATCCGTTGACTAATACTTTGATGGTTTACATAACATCAAAATGTCTGGATAGTTTCAACCCTTTTTCTGCTGGACCATAATTCAGTTAGTAGACACCACATATCATCTCTCTTCCCTTGATTCTTTCTTAACCATTAAGATCAAGAAGAGATCATTGTAAATTTTATGCAAGAACTTATAATAGTATGGCAGTTTCACATAGATAATTAAAAAATTGCAAGAATTTATAAGATTTTATTCAAACAAGGCATGCTAAGCAGTATATTCTTTGAATCATGAGAGTACTATTAAGGATCATTTTTATTGTAAGTTAGTTGTGTGCTAAAAAAAATTATTAATCCAGTTAATTCACTCAAAATATCTTTTTTGTAGGAGATCAAACCAACAAATGAGTTGAGTGTGCAACAGTACTTCCATAGAATAGTTAGAATGAAAAATGATGGAATTTTAATTATAAAAAAAATAGAGAAATTTCTCAAGCAATCAAAGTATGAAGAACATTTGAAAAATAATCAAGGAATTTTAGATTTTCCAATTATTCATATAAAATTGAAACATTCAATGAAGCAACAAAGTTATAGAGGTGTTAGAAAAAATAGAAATGGATGTTATGGTGTAGAATTATATTATGTCGAGAATAACCATTGCTAATGGCTAAGGAATTTGATACAGTAGAACATATTACTTGTGCTTAAATGATAAAGTAGTCATATTTATGAAAGGCATCAATACAAGACCATTTTATTCTATAATTGAGAGGCATGCAAGTTCATATCCAATTGGGCTATTGTTCCTCTATCCACTTTCTATCCTACCGCTAAATAGACTCTAATTATATTCAACCTACCAATATCTTGCAATCAAAGTCTCAAGACATAGGATAAACTAGACATAGAAGTGAAAAAATGCACCTCAATTCTATGAAATCCAAACACTATATACAACTATAGGGAAATATAAAGATGTTAGATAATGACATGGGGTTGTTGTGCTATAGAAATAATACACCCAAACTCTAAGAAACCTTGATGGATTGGAACATTCTATGGTGTATAAGAGGCTTCATATGCTTATGATATTGAATCCATATCAATGAGAGACATTAAATAAATTACAAGTTTCCAAAATATGAATCTAAATCCATGTAAGTTATCTTCCAACCAACTTGTTATTCCCCTCCTTTCTTTGGCATCTTTCTCTAAATTACAAGTAGATTATACTAACCCTACAAGAATGTCACTAGATGTTTTATCTAATTATACAAGTAGGAATTTAACTATGAAACATTTTGAGTTAGGATATGAAATGTACAACTTTGGTGACATGATAACAAACAATTCCATGCAATATTCAATAAAAAAAATGGAGACTCATCAATTACTTATAGGTGCTTCATGTAAATTGTAGATAAATGCATCTCTTCCTATAGATCCTATCCTCAACAACAACAACATTATCACTAAAAGTCTACTATAAAAATATTTGTTCACTAGTACTAGCCTCAAACCGATGAATCCTCTTTACACCTGCCTGTCAAAAAATAAAAAATAAAATAATGAACTTTTACTCCCTGCTCATATCCATGTTCCCTACCCACAAACTCTATTGTTCAATCTTCTTTGATTCCAACAAGAAAAGAACATTCCCCTCTTTGGATCATATTTAACATTAGGACATTTACGAACAAATAACCACATCTCCCATACAACATATAGCATTCTTTGCAATGACTAGAAGAACAACATCTTGCAACTCAATAGTCTCAACATTGAAACCGATAGTGAGAATGGAAGTAATGATAACATCAAGTTTCAACTTGTATAAAATAGTAGTCTTACCACCATCTATACCCATCATCAAAATGTGCATCATATTCTTGGAATAAAAAAGATACTCAAAACAACAGGACAATTATGATGCATTGAGTTTTCTACATAATAATCTGCCTTCTGTAAACCAACTGAATAACAACTACTATATTTGTTGCAATGAAAAAATTTAACACGTCCTCTAACTATGCATATGCCACAATCATCACAATGGTACTGTTCTTTTGAAACATCATGATAACAAATTTCCACACTTGAGCAATAATATTCCCACATATTAATTTGACATTTCTCACCTACCTTCACTTCTCATAAGCTTGTGGCACTTCTGTGGATCTAGCAAATGGCTTCGTGACGACAGGGATGGCAGTTATACACCTCATTGCACTAGGGCACTTTCTACTTAAAAAGCAAACTCCTAACACATACCTTGAATTCTTGATCAAATTATGGTGCACACCAATTCCACATCACGTTCTCAGCTCCCAGGAATCAAACACATAGGCACAAGGATTGATCGCTTTGCAAATTGAAAAGTCACACACGGGCCGATGCCAAAAACTTCCCTTCCTCCAGATTCCAACGCACAGCCTATGATGTCATTCCTTTTGGATTATGTGTGGATTTCCAATGACATAATATGTGAAGACAGAGGCAATGTAGAACCCCGTTATGCACAACCACGCTATGAGAAATAGAGAAGAAGAGATTGTTTCTTTCACAGATTCCTTCCGTAGACTACACGCAGCCGCTTCATTAGGAAACTGGCAAAAGCGAATGCTTCTCTGGCCTAGCACCCCTTCTAAACGTACTCATGCTTGTATTTAATATTCAACACAGACTGCCTTCTACCCGAATGCTTCTATTGCACATGCATAGCTCTGTCACGCCTATCAAAAATAGCAGTTACATTGCTCCAACGGTTCTGATAACTGTCACGCCTCATGCAATCACTTTCATCGGCTCTGATACCAAGTAAGTGAAGAGAATGTCATTGATTTGAATTGAATACATTGAATGATTACAAATATACGAACTGCACAGATTTATAGAGTGATACAAAGAAATTGAATGGTGGTGGTTGAGCAACCGAGCGGTTGAGTAACTGTTATAATATAATATGCCAACGAAAATTGATACACTAAAATTATCAATTCTTCTTTGAATGAATAGCAACAAATTTTATTCAA